>RAHM01000332.1:449895-460079 GCA_003713295.1 Parotia lawesii
TCTTCTCTTCTCTTCTCTTCTCTTCTCTTCTCTTCTCTTCTCTTCTCTTCTCTTCTCTTCTCTTCTCTTCTCCTCTCCTCTCCTCTCCTCTCCTCTCCTCTCCTCTCCTCTCCTCCTCCTTCTCCTTCTCCTCCTTCTTCTCCTTCTCCTTCTCTTCCTCTTTCTTTTTTCTCTTCCTCCCTCCTCTGCTTCCTCTTCCTCTTCTCTCCTCCATTTTTCCCAGCCCTTCCACCCAGCAAGGCCAGCTCCGACCAAGGCCTTTTGCCAGTGCAGACGAGGACCCAACGCCAGGTCCTGGCAGCTGTGCTGAGCTGATGGCTGTGGCACTGCCCCTTCAGAGGGGACACTGCCCTCTGGGGACGTCTGTCTGTCTGTCTGTCCCTTCAACAGCTCCGCTTTGGGGTGGTTAAAGGGGAGGGTTGAGTCATCCCACACTGCACCAAGTCCTGCCCTCCCTGGATTTGGGGCCACAGTTTGGCTTTCTGGTATCTCACACCCGAAATTCAACCCTGGGCGACTCCCTCAGGCTCATGGGGACCGTGGCCACCAGCAGAGCGTTCCAAAGGCAGGATGTCCCCGCGGGATCACCGCAGGGATGGAGCCGAGGTGGGGCTGGGTGTGGCACAGCTCTTACCCTTCAAACGCCAGTTCGTGGTGGGGCTGGGGAGGGTGGGGGGAAAGGGGAAACCAAATCACCACTGACATGGAATGTATTTGCTGTGTTTATGGCAATGCCTGGAACCAGGAGGCCTGAGCCCCCTCGTGTGGGGTCAGACCCGCAGGAGCTGGGGCCACGCCATGGGGCAGCTCAGGGCCGCTGGTTCTGCCCTGCGCTGGCGTAAATCAGGAACAGTTGCACAAAAGGGATCAGAGTTGTGGATTCACACATCAGCAAACAGGAAAGCAGGGACCAGCTCCGGGCTCTTCACAGCTGCTGCTGCTGGGACAGCTCCCAGTCCCAAACGCTGCTGGAGACCCAGAGCGGGTCCAGCTCACCCCCGGGGCTATTCTGGGTACACCAGGGCCAGGACAGCTGGGTTTGGCCCAGTGGAGTTCCTTTAATGCACTAGATGAGATGAATGTACATCCCAGAGGATRAGGCCACCCCGGCTGGGGTTTGAGGAGGCTGCAGGGAGGGGACAGCTGTCCTGGGGACACTTTGATGGCCATCTGTCCTACTGGCAGCGCCCTGGGGGCAGATAACTCCCTGCAGCAGTGAGAGGGGAGCCCAGGGAAGGGGAGCAGGGATGCTGGCAGTCCCCAGGGGCAGCCTGTGSTTGAGAATGGCCAGGCCTGGGAGAGCGGCTGGGATGAGCTGTGAGCCTGGAACGGGCCCTTTCCGTGGGGCTGGGATCGCTGTGGGGTGCTGGGGCTGCAGGTACCCCCTGGCACCGCATCCGTGGGGGTGTGTGGAGCAGGGAAAAGCTCCTCTGAGCCTGAAATTCCCGTTAGGGCTCYGCAGAGCCAGAGGGGATCTGCTGCAGGAGGCACAGCTCGCTGCCTTCCTCCTGCCGGGTGGGAGCGCGGGGCTGAGACAGAAACAGCCTCTTGTGTTGACAGAGAAGGCTCCTGGCTCGGGTGCCCGTCTGGGTGCATCGTTCCCCCTTCCCGGCGGGTTTGGGCGCTGTCGGAGCCGTTCTGCTGCAAAGCTTCCTCATCCCAGGCTTTTGTTTGGAGGAGGGGGAAGGAGGAAGGGATGGAGGCTGCGCTTCGCCGGGAGATTCCGGAGAGGTGGAGCGAGCAGGGAGCGGTGATTTGGGTCTGTCGGTGATCGCGGATCGAAGGTTTGGCGTCGGTGAGCTGTGGTCGCCTGCTGGCTCCGCAGCTGGAGCGAGGAATTCCCAGTGGATGGAAAGAGGCTGGGCCTTGCTGCCCGTGCCTCTGKAGGAGACACCCAAGGAAAAGCAGGGATTGATCAAGTTCTGCCTTGGGAAAGAGCYGGCTCCCAGTTTTCCCCGTGATGGGAGCGGGCGTGGATGCTTCCCCTGCACCCATCACCTGCAGAGCCCTGCCTGTGCGGGCCGTTAATTAGCACTCATCCCGTTAATCCAGTGATCATCAGCAGGGGCTGGATCAGTTTGGGGAAGAGCCTCGGGGTTCATTAAACCAGGCAGAGGACCTGGGGAATGCAGAGGGCCCGATCCTGCGGGAGGGGCTGAGGACCAGCTTGGGGGATGGCRGAGGAGCTGTGCTGTGAGCGTGGCTCGGCTCAAAGGCAGCTGCTCCGTCAAGCAAGTGACAATCACAGGGCCTAAATGAGTCTGGATTTGTCGTCTGCCCGCACAAACCCCGTCAGACTTGTTTGGCTTTGTGTGGCAGGAAAATGGGACTCAGTCAAGTCGGCAGGGTTTGTGCTGAGGAATGAAACCATCCCAGGCCTGAGTCAGGCGTTCCCCAGGGGTTACCTCTGGGAGCCTCTGGCAGCTGGGCGGCAATGGTTGCTCCCAAATTTCGCCCCAATGCCACCCAGAATGTCGTGGCCCCTTCCCAAAGCACTGGGCAGGTGCTCCTGCTGGCAGCAGGGCAGAGCCACCACGTCCTGGGCTCGGTTCCCTTCCCCAGCCTCCTCTGGAAGCACAGAACCCTGGAATGGTTTGGGTTGGAAGGGGCCTTGAATCTCATCCCATTCCAAACCCCTGCCAGGGGTGTCTCCCACCAGACCAGGGTGCTCCAGGCCCCCTGCACAGTCCCTGCAAGCCTGGGGTGGGGAGGTGGCCCTGCCCTCAGCAATGCCACCAGCCTGGAGACCCCGGGACTTGTCCCCCCTTTCCCAAACCCATGTGYATCCCCCCCGGACAATCAGGATGCTGCAGATCCCTCCCTGCTGCCCTTCCCCTCGCTGTCCCCGGCTTGGTGGCGAGCAGGATGAGGGGTTTGCATGAGGAGCACCTTGTGGTGGCCCTGTGGCCCCAAACTCCTGGGCAACCCAGAGTCCTGGGGCGTCCCAGCACGGGGACGCCAAGATCACGACATCCCCAGCTGAACCCAACCGATGTGGTTCCAACATCCCAGCAAGTGCTGGGGTCGAATTTTATCCCAAAGCAGCAGAAAAGCTCGACAGACCCAAACCTGACCCTTAGGGATCTTCAAGGACCGTTTCACTCTCAGGCAGCTCAAGTTTGGGCTCCCTCACGCAGCAGCCCCAGCACTGGATCCTCCTGGTCCCTGCCCTCGTGGTGGGGCCGATGGAGAGCACGGGAATACCCCGCTCGCCCCTTCCGACGGCGTTCGGGCCGGAATCCACGGAGCCGGGGAAGCGGTGGCACGTTAGCGCTGGTTATTAGGACAGCGAGCGGTGCCAGGAACGACTCCACACCGCAGCTAATGATAACACTGAGCACATTCACTTCATCGCTAATTAATCTCCTCGGCTCTCCTAATGCACAAAACGGAGCCTTGCGTTTGCGGGAACAACCCCAAGCATTTGCATTCCCGATTTCCTGTAATTGGGGAGGCGCGGGGAATGGGGAGCGCGGAACCCGCCGCTCACATCGAGCCGTTCACCTCGGCGGAGAATAATAATGAGATGATCATCTCCTGGAGTATTTAATTAGAAATGTCGCGGTTAATTGATTTCTTGGCTATGTTAATTAAGAAATAATGAGGACCAGGTTGCAGCAAAAGGTGCCAGCGAGAAGTTTTGAGTCTCTCCTGGAGAATGGGTCTGTTGRCTGCTCCCCGAGCCGGCCGGGGGACAACCAGGGGACGAGCCCAGGGTGGTGTCACCCRTGTCCCAAACCTTCCAGCCTGGGCACGGCTCAGCTCCTTCCATTCTTCCGCATTGCTCATTTCCCTGCTCCCCATCCTGGGGCGTGCCCAGGTCCCGGCAGGATGGGCTGGAGGTCACCGTGGGCATCGCCGGGGTGTGGGGTCACCCGGCCAGTGCTGGACCCTGCCACCCTGGGACAGGAGGTGCTGGGAGAGCCCTGCCGGTGCCACCTGGCCAAGGGATGTGGTGTCCTCTCCTCTTGGAGGGCTGGGATGGAGATCCGGAGCCTGGGATTCCCTTGGGAGGAGCGCGGGGCTCCCGGGGTGCGTGAGACCCTGGCACAGGGTTTGGGTGCAAACCCTACAAAGGGCAGAGGTTTGGGCACAGATTGGGGTTCCTGGGGTGTGTGAGACCCTGGCACAGGGTTTGGGTACAAACCCCACAAAGGGCAGAGGTTTGGGCACAGATCAGCTCCCCCGGGATGCTCCGAGCACATTCCCGGGTTGGATGTGGAGGCCTGGAGTGGTCCTGGTGGTGGTGGCGGCTGTCCCCGGCTCCAGGTGTGTCCCTGGCTCCCTTTAGGAAACACCACTTCGGGCTTTTTCCCGGTTTTACGGCTCATTCCACCCCTGGCATCTCATCCCTGGATCTGAGCACACCCTAACAGCAAATCCCTCAGGATTGGCGAGGGGTCAGCTGCCAGCACAGGTGTCTTCCAGCGGGAATGAGCACCCTGGACACCCCCGGACACCCCCGGACACCCCCCGGCCACCGCGGGACCCCCACGGCTCCGGCTTTTTTAACCCTCTCCGTAGGCACCGACCGCGACTCTCGGTGTAACACTCGGATCTGTCGGAATAAAAGAGGTCAAACACTTGGTGTGCTCCCAGCTGCGTGTGGAATTTTGGGATTTAAAGGCCTTGTCTAAGGACAAGGTTATTATGGGCTGGATTTTCAGGGAAGAAGCTGCTGGGGATGGGGATTTTCCCTGGAGTGTCAGGGGAGGTGGGGAGGGGCCTTTCCCAACRGCAGGAATGATGAATTTTGTGTGTCTGTGTATAATTATACATAAATAATTACAAAATCTGTATGAGGCTATGACATAAAAATATGTATAATTATAGGCATAATATATATAATTATCATCTAGTACATATAATAAAATATATAAGCCAATTGATATATTTTAAAATATGTAATTAGATATTATTATATATAATATTCATATTATAAAACACRATCTATATTTTATATATGCGCATTACATGCACAAATATGTGTGTATGTGGCGTGTATACCGATAAAATATAGATAATAGATATAAAATATAAATTATAATGTATATAAAATATCAAATACAGCGTACACATTATATATGCATTTATATGTATATGTTTTGTTCATGTGTATATATATGTGTATATATATGGTATATTTTATATCTAATTATTTTATATAGATATATATTTATATCTAATTATTTTATATATATATATATTTATATATTTTATATATATATAATTACTTTTTATAGATATATGTATATATAAAATTATGATACGTGTTTTTCCCCAAATTCCAGGAAAATCTGGGAAGGACTCCTGACCTTTCTCCCCTGAGTTCCCCCCACCCCCGARTCCCTCATTCCTGGGGGTCCCAGTGGGGCCTGCCCTGGGTGCCCCATGCCCGGGGGGGGTCTCCCTGCAGGGGATATTCCCGAGGGATCCGTGGGGAAGCGGAGCTGTTTGGGAGCTCTCCCAACATTCAATCCCTCTGCACGTGTGGAGCTGCCGGCCTGGAGCTGCCACGTACCTGTCACAGCTGTGGGACCCCCGGGGACACCCCCAGGGACACCCTGAGGGACACCCCACGTACCTGTCACAGCTGTGGGACCCCCAGGGACACCCCCAGGGACACCCCACGTACCTGTCACACCTGTGGGACCCCCAGGGACACCCCCAGGGACACCCCACGTACCTGTCACACCTGTGGGACCCCCAGGGACACCCCCAGGGACACCCCACATACCTGTCACAGCTGTGGGACCCCCAGGGACACCCCCAGGGACACCCCACGTACCTGTCACACCTGTGGGACCCCCAGGGACACCCTGAGGGACACCCCACATGCCTGTCACACCTGTGGGACCCCCAGAGACACCCCTGTCCTCACCCACTGCCATGGGGCCACCAAACTCCGCTTGTTCCATTGCTCCCAGTAATTCCCAGTGCCTCCCAGTGCCTCCCAGTCCCCGTCCCACAAGGACACCGCTGTCCCCACCATGAGGAGGGCACGGTCCCCTCGTCCCCTCCCCTCCCAGGCATCCAGATGAGTTTCCAGCACGTTTTGCCTTTTATTTCCACGCAGTAACACTCACTACAGCTGCTACCTACGGCAGGGAACGCACGCACACGGGCACGGAAAGAAAGAATAAATTAAAATAAATTGTCATAAAAAACCCAAACAATGAACCAACGGAGAAAATGAGGGAGGGGAGGAGGGGAGGTGTTGGGGGGGAAAAGGTGGAAAATGATAATAAAAAGGCAAATGAAGAAGGGGGTGGAACATTTCTGGTAGGACGTGTTGGTTGGATCTCACGGACTCCAGCGCCGAGGAGGATGCGCGGTCCCGGGGCCGCCCTGGCAGCCTCCTCTCCCTCCTCGGCTCGGCGGGAGCTCCCCGAAAAGCCCCTCCGAGGGACGCCCCGGGGGGACGGGGGTCGGTCCCCGCCCGGGCCGGCGCCCCGAGGAAAGGCCGCGGGCGGCGGCGGCGGCGGCTTGGGCCACGTCCCTACAGTCCGGGCGGTGCCGCCGCCTGTGTCCCCCCTTCCTGCCCCGGGGTCCTCTCCATGGTGGCCGCACCAGGAGCCTGTCCCTGCCTTAGTCGTTGGAGGTGACGTCGATGTCTTCTCCGCTCGACTGCTTGGTGGCGAGGCGCCATCGGTTGATGTGGTGCGAGCCCTTCTTCTTCTGGTCCGAGTCGGGGCCCTCCTCCTCCAGCTTCTGCCGTTTGTATTTCGTCCGCCGGTTCTGGAACCACACTTTCACCTGGGACATGGAGACACCGGCGCTCGTGGGGTCCTGGCACAGCTGGCCCCGCATGGGGACGCCACTGCAGCCCGGCAGGAAGCTCGGTTTTCCCTGGAAAACTGTCCCTGTCCCTGTCCCTGTCCCTGTCCCTGTCCCTGTCCCTGTCCCTCCAGGAGCTCCCACAGCCACCCTGCCCTGCCTCAGTTTCCCAAGGCAAGGTGGGACACGGGGGACAAATGTGGCTGCTGCCACCTCCCAGCCCTGCTCGGCTGCACATCCCAGCCCTGGAGAAACCCCGGGGGCTGAAGGACACTCGGTGACGCCTCAGACACGGGACAGCAGCACAGGGGACCCTCCCTGCAGCACCCGGAGCGCGTCAGCCTGAGCTGGGCTGTGCCTGGGTGGGCACGGAGCGGCGGCAGCAGCCAAACTCGGCCCTGTTCTGGCCGTCACTGGTGCCAGGATGCCACGGGCACAGGGGCTGTGGCTCCAGTGACCGCTGGGATGACACTGGGAGCCATCCCCACACCTCCAGCCAGGACTGTGATTACAATTACCGATCATTAATTGACCACACTGAGGTTTCAGGAGACCTTTTCCACTGTGCTGGTGCCAAACACCAGCCCAGGAGCCCGGAGAGGCAGCGGAGTCTCCATCCTTGGGGATCCCGTCCTCCTCACCTGCCAAGGCCCCAGGAATCCTGATCCAACCCCACAGTCCTCGATTCCAGTGCTGAGAGCGTGGGCTGGGGTGGGGGGTGGACAGGGCAGCACGGACAGGGGGCAGTTTGGGAGGCCGAGGGCACCCACACGGTCAGTGGCACAGTGAGGGATGCGGGATGCCAGAGGCAGGGATGCAGGATGCTGTAAATGGGATGCAGGATGCTGCAGCCAGGGATGAGGGGTGCTGGTGGCAGCGGTGAGGGATGCAGGATGCTGCAGGAAGCAGCGTGGATGGGGTGAAGGATGTGGGAATGCTGCAGGCAGGGTTGTGGGGTGCTCCATCTGGGAATGAGGGATGCTGCAGGCAGTGGGGAGGGACGCTGCAGGTGGGATGCAGGATGGGATGCAGGATGGGATGCAGGATGGGATGCAGGATGCCTCAGCTGGGGTGGTGAGGGATGCTGCAGCTGGGATGCTGCAGGGAGCGGTGTGGATGCCCCGGGCAGCAGCGCTGGCTGCTGCGGGCAGGGATGTGGGGTGAGGGATGGCAGTGGGGTGGGATGCTGCAGGCAGCGGTGCGGGGTGGGGGTGCTGCAGGTGGGATCTGGGATGCCACAGGCGGGATGAGGGTGCCCCAGGTGGGCTGTGGATGCCACAGGCAGGATCCAGGATGCCACAGGCAGGATCCAGGATGCCCCAGGCAGGATGTGGATGCCCCAGGCAGGATGTGGATGCCCCAGGAAGGATCCAGGATGCCCCGGGCAGGATGTGGATGCCCCAGGAAGGATCCAGGATGCCCCAGGAAGGATCCAGGATGCCCCAGGCGGGCTGTGGACGCCGCCTGGCTCCCAGGCCCACAGCACTAGGTGCCGCTGCTCGGCCGCCGCTGCCAGCCCAGCCCAGGCTGAGCCTTCTCCCGCTGCAGCTGCTCCGGATCCTGCAGCCGCTGGCACCGCTCCCTGCCGGGATCATCGGCCCTTTTCCCACTCTCCTTCAGCATCAGCCACGGGCACCGCCTGCTCCCTGCTCCGGAGCCTTCCCGGTGCGGCACGGGCCGGCATTCCCATCTCGGGGGCCGGCATTCCCATCCCGGGGCCCGGCATTCCCTGGAGCCGCAGCCAGCACAGCAGCAGCCCTTGACTCTCGGGCCGCCCCGGCTCTGGGAGCAGCTCTCTGTGGCACCGGGACGTGTCCTGACCCCGGCCGGGACAGCCCGTTCGCTCTCCTACCTTTGGGGCACTCCCGGAGCCAAACCGAGCTGGCGCCCTCCGTTCAAGCAGCGCGGAGCACTTTGCAAACTTTAATTAAAGCTGGCGGCCCTCTGGGAGCGGGGACATTGCCTCATGCTTGAGTTATGGAAGGGGAACCGAGGCATGAAGCGATTTACCCGCCCGGGCGAGGCTGTGCGGGAGCAGGGAGGGAGAGCGGCGGCTGCGCCCGGCTCCGTCCAGGGGCACGGCCGGTCCTGCGGGATGAGGCTCCCCGGGATTCCCAGCTATCCCAGCTGCGGGAATGGGGATGTTTCCAGCCTGGAGGAGCTCCCTGGGCCCCCGATGCCGCGTCCCTCACTCCAGCGGGCCGCAGCCGCAGCGGGGAAAGTGCGAGAAGCTCGCGGTGGGCCCTGGGGATAAGCTGCCCCCTGCGCCGCCTCATCCCGACTCCAGGAGCAACTGGTTTAAACCCCCGAGCCCGGGGTTTTATCCCTTCCCAAATTAACCGTTCCCATGCCGGGGTTTGGGCATCCAGCTGCTGTGGCATCCCAAGCTCCCAGCCCCGCCATTCCCGGCGGGAATGTCCCCAGGGTCACCTCCCACCCCGTGCTCCTGCTGCAGAATGGGGWCGGTCCCGGGATGGCTCCCGCATCCCGGTCCTGCCCCACCCGCAGCTCCCATCCCTGCGTTTCCCTGCACATTCCCACCTGTGCAGTGCCCCGAGGGCCACCACGGGCACCGGGACATCCAGCTCTGYTCCGGGAATGCCGATGGCACCCGGAGAATCAGCCCTGGCCCGAAGGTGACACTGCCATCACCACGCTGGGGACAGTTAAAATCTGGTGGCTCCGTGTGGAGCTTCCCTGGGCAATGTCCCAAAGGCTGAGAGCGCTGGGATGGGTCTGGAGGGGACAGAGAGGGACCAGCCCTGTTTACACAGGGTGACAGCGCTTGTGCCGGGCTGTCACCCAAAGTGCCACCACCCCCAGTGCCAGCGCTGCACCTTCGCCTCTTCCTGCTGTCCCCGCTGGGCCTTTCCTCCTGAAAACTCCCCAAAACTTGTGGGAGTTTGTTTTTGGGGACAGTTCCCAGGGGAGGGACAGCTGCCAGCCCTGGGCTGCGCCCTGCGGCCGCTCTCCAGCCCTATCTCAGCATCTTTCTCCCCCCGTGGTTCCCAGGCATTCGCTCCGTTAATTATTAATTATTAATTACGGAGTGGCTGCGATTCCCGGCCGGCCCCGAGCCCCTGGCCAGGGCTGCTCCATTCCTGCAGGGACAGCTCCAGGAGGGGACACCGGGATACCCAGTGACTCCATAATCACCCCAAAGCTGGGAAAGGACACTGGGATATACGGAGACTCCCTAATCATCCCAAAGCCAGGAAAGGACACTGGGATATGCAGTGACTCCATAATCACCCCAAAGCTGGGAAAGGACACTGGGATATGCAGTGATTCCATAATCACCCCAAAGCTGGTAAAGGACACTGGGATATGCAGTGATTCCATAATCACCCCAAAGCTGGGAAAGGACACTGGGATATGCAGTGATTCCATAATCACCCCAAAGCTGG
>RAHM01000332.1:460124-483184 GCA_003713295.1 Parotia lawesii
CCCAAAGCTGGGAAAGGACACTGGGATATGCAGTGATTCCATAATCACCCCAAAGCTGGGAAAGGACACTGGGATATGCAGTGATTCCATAATCATCCCAAAGCCAGGAAAGGAGACCGGGATACACAGTGATTCCATAATCACCCCAAAGCTGGGAAAGGGCACTGGGATATGCAGTGATTCCATAATCACCCCAAAGCTGGGAAAGGGCACTGGGATATGCAGTGATTCCATAATCACCCCAAACGTCCCTCTGGCAGGAGCCAGGGAGAGGTCTTTGCTTTGGGAATGCGGATTTGAGACCCCGAGTGGGGTTTGCCCCACGAGCTGCTGGGGGTGGAGCGGCTCTGCTGGGAATTCTGGGCTCCATCACGCCAGAGGAACCCAGGGAAGCGCCTTCCCAGCCCAGGGTGCTGCCTTGGGAGGTGAAGTGACCCAGTGCCACCAGCGCTGGGCACGGCGAGGCGATGCCCAACCCGACAGGACACAGCACGGTGTCCCCAGCTCATCCCATTCCCAGCACACATCCCAGATCCCAGCCCGGCACACCAATCCTGGAGCATCCACAGTGCCTGGAATCCCCGCTGATCCCAGTGCCCCCAGTGCCCCCAGTGCCCCCAGTGCCTGGAACCCCCACCACACTCCCGGCTCGATGCCACCTGGGTCACACCCCCCGTGTCCCCCCTCACACCCAAAGCCCACGGACGGCTCCTCTCTCTCAGACCGTCCCACCTTCCCTCCGGAGCCCTCCCTGCACCTGCGGCACCYTGACCCCACCTACGGAACCCCTGGATTTGCCTCAGGACCCTGAGCTGCGTTTTGTTCCCCCAGTCCCTCTGACTTTGCCGTTCCCCGGGCCTGTTCCGATCTTATCCCAAATTAACGCCGCTCCTTGGGAGGAGAACGGCTGGGAAGGGGTTAAACACCTGCACCATCCCCACCCCATATCCCAAGGCATTTCCTGATGCTGGGCAGGACCTGAACCCTTCTCACCTTCCCWGGGCTGCTCCAGGTGCTGCTCCCCGGCTGGGGGACCCGGAGCTGGCACAGCCCGAAGGACAAAACTCCCTTTTCCAGGGGGAAAAGCAGCTGGGAAATAGGGCCAGGCACAGCCATAACCTGAATCCTGTCTGGGAATTGTTAAATCCATGAAAAAATCATAAAACCTCCCCAAACTGTGGGTTTGGGTGTGGGGCCCCAGGTGAAAACGCAACGGTGTCACACTGGGATGGGTGTCATGGACAAGGGGGTTGGTTTTCCATGGAAATTTGATTCCATGCAGGATTTATCACCGAATACATAATTAATAATAATAATAATAATGTAATAATACCCTGCTTTTGGCACGGCCGCCAGCCCCTGGCTGTCCCACTCCTCCAATCCCAATACCTGGATGTCCATCCTGAATCCCATCCCTCTGCACACTGGGATTATTTCCCTCCAGGTAATTAAAACAGATTTTTTTTTTTAAATTATTTTTCCAAAGCCACAAAACAGAAAGGAAAAAGCTTTCCCTGCTGCCTGAAGCCCCTGCTGCCGGATGCCCATTCCCGGGTGGATCCTGAGGCTGTGGGAAGGACGGGAGCCTTTCCCAGCCCTGCAGCCGCCTCCCGTTGTCCCTGTGCTCGCTCCCTGCCAGCAGCAGCTTCCCAAAATCATGGAAACACCAAAAAGGCTGCAGCACATAAAAAAATGAAAATTAGAAATATCTGCTGCATGGCCTCTTTCCACTCCTGAGCCTCCCTGGGATTTCGGTTCGGATGCCGCTGCGTTTCCCCGGTAAATCCCATTATCGCGTTTGGGCTCCGGGCGATGCTGGAAAAGGCCAGGGAATGGCTGAGCTCCCCCTCGGGCATCCCACAGCTGCCCTTTCCGCCCAGGCAAGTTCCTGGTTGTTCTTTGACCTTTGGGTTTTGTCCTTTTTCCCCCTTTTTCCTCCGTTCCAGCCGGGAGAGGTGGCGGGAGCAGCGGAAGGGACCCGAGCCGGGTGTCAGCGCTGGGCCCCGCGAGCCGCGGGCTGGGGGTCGGGACAGCATCGCCCTTGGGATTCCAACAGCCGCTGGATTTGGGGGGCTCGGTCCCTGCTTCCTGACATCCACACCTGCTCCTTCCCACCGTCCCCGTGCCGGTGGCATTTTCCTCCCAGGGACTTCCCGCTCCCAGGGATGCATTTGGGGGTTTTGTTTGGCAGAGCCTGGGCGAGGATGAGCCAGGCGGGTCCTGGGAACACCCACGGCTCCAGCTTTATTTCCCAATTAAATTAAAGCATAAAAATTCAATGAATTCAGAACATAGGCCCAAGTACCTCACCAGAATTTGGGGAAAACTTTCTACCTCCCCTCAGTTACTGAATATCCCGGGAAATAATGCTCCTTGCCCTGGAGCGTTTGGGAACAGCCACTACCAGGGCACCGGGCTCGGACACACAGAGGCGCTCAGCCCCAATTCCCTCATTTTCCCCCATCTCTGTTCACTTTTCCTTTCATCCTTGTGCTTCTCCTGGGGTCTCCTGATACATAAATTCCTGGGAAATGTCTGTTCTGATCCCAGAAAGCCTCATCCAAAACCAGCTCTCCTCGGCAGCACCGTCCCCACACCCATCCCGAATTCCAGGTGTTGGTGCACAGACGCGGAGCTGCTCGGCTGAGCCACGGTTTTCCGGCTTTCCAGGGAAGGCTTCAGGCTGCTGCTCCTTTCCTAACCGGATTTTTAAACCCATAAACTGCTCCCAGGAAAAACACCCCGAGCAAGCGAGAAACAACACCGGAAAACCGCTCCGGAGCGCGGGATGATGCCAGAGCTGCATTCCCGGCCCCAAACCTGCCACGGCGACTGTAACACCCGAACGCTGCCACGCAAAAAAACCCCAAACCCACCCCGAGGAGCCCAGAAACACCCGCGGGGTCTGCTAGTGCTGGGGTTCCTGGGCAATCCCAGCTGGGATTTCGCAGCAGGAGCGCCGTGCGGGCCTGGCGCTGCTCCGAGCGGCCGGCGCCGAGCTGCTCCCGGGGCTGGGGATCCCGGGACACCGCGGGACACCGCGGGACGGGTGCGGGACAGGCGGGCGGCAGTACCTGTGTCTCGGAGAGGCTGAGGCTGCTGGCCAGCTGCTTGCGCTCGGCGCCCACCACGTAGTGGTTCTTCTCGAAGGCCCTCTCCAGGCGCAGCAGCTGCGACGGGGAAAAGGCCGTGCGGATGCGCTTGGGCTTGCGGGCGAAGGGGCCGTGCAGCAGGAGGCTCTCCTGGGACACCTCGCTCCCTGCGGGCACAGAGCAGAGTTCAGCACCAGCACCCGCAGCCCCCGCGCTGCAGGGCGATGTCGGGGTGACCTTCTCGCCCTGTGGCACGGGGAGGGCACCAAAGGGGAATTGCGGGGTTTTGGGCGCCTTCCCCACCCTAAAATTGCGGCCCCGCATTCTCCCTCTTGGCTCCTGGCAGTCCCACGGCGGGGYTGGACACAGAGCCAAAGGGAGGGGAGGGAGAGAGAAAGAAAGAGAGGGAGAAGGGATGGACGGGGAGAGCAGCGGGAAGAGGAAAGAAAGAGGAAGAGAAGGTGGGAGGCAGAGAAAAAATTGAGAGAGAAAAAGAAATTATAAAATAGGAGAAAGACTGAGAAAGTGACAGGAAAAAAACAGAAAAGGAGAACTAAGAAAGAAAAAAGTGATGGGGAGGAAGAAAGAGGGAAGGGGACAAGGAAAGAAAGAAGAAAATGGGAAAGCAATTAAAAAAGAGGGAAAGAAAGAGAAAGAAAAACAAGAAGGAAAAGAAAGTGAAAGGGGAAGGAAAGAAAGAGACGAGAAGTGGGAAAGCGAGAAAACAAGGAAAGAAGCAAAGAATAACGAACGAGAGAAGCTGTACAGCAAGCAAGCGAAACAAGGTAGAAAGAAACGAAAGCAAGGGAAGAAAAAGAAAATTCAAGGCGGAGAGAGAAGGCAGGACGGAGAGGCAGCGCAGGAGAGCGGCGGGCCGGGCCCGGGGGCTGTGGGGGACCGGGAGCCCCGCGCGGCCCCGGCCGGAGCCGCTCCCGGGGCCCGAGGGGGCCGGGCCGGTGCCCCCGGGCGCCGCCGGCAGCGGCCGCAATCCCCGGCGGAGCCCCGGAGACAAGCGAGGGGTTGGTGGCGAGCAGATAAAACTAATCCGGGCTGCGGGACCCCCCGGCACCGCAGCGGGACAGAGGGGACGGCGATGGAGGGGAAACGGAGAGGCAAAAATGCGGAAAAAAAACCCCGAGAAAAAAAAAAAAAACATGGGGGAAAAAGGAAAGAAAAGGACTCAGATAAAGAGAGGGAAAGGAAAAGAAAGAGGATGGTAAGGAATGGAGAGAAAGAAAATAAAGATAAAATAGAGACAAAACCAGAAGATTCAGAGAAAGAAGGAAAGAAGGAAGGAAGGAAGGCAGGAAAGGAAAGAACGAAAGAAGCGAAACAAGAAAGTGAAGAAAAGAAAGAAAAGGAAAGAAAGAGAAGAGAGAAATAAAGAGAAGAAACGGAATAGAGAGAAAATCTACGGAACCAAACAACGTCTCGCTGCGCAGCCGAGATCCACCGCACCGAAATCCTTCCCTTCGTTCCCGGGAAGGAGAAAACCAAATTCCCGGCTCGGCTGCGCAAGGAGGCGGCGGCGCCAGTCCCGTCCCCGGGAGCCCCGCGACGCTCGGCCGGGACTCTGCGGGGCTGCCCCGGGTCCCCGGCTCTGCCCGGGCACGGCCACGGCCCTGGGGCTGCGGGAGCGCTCCGGCCCCGGGCGTGCAGAGGCACCGGCCCCGGGCGTGCAGAGGCACCGGGTGTGCAGAGGCACCGGCACCGGGCGTGCAGAGGCACCGGGTGTGCAGAGGCACCGGCACCGGGCGTGCAGAGGCACCGGGTGTGCAGAGGCACCGGCCCCGCTGTGGAGCCCAGGGCCCCGGCCGTGCGTGCGGGCACGGCAGCAACAGGTCCTGCCCCCGGGCCCCCCGACCCCCGGGGAAGGAGCCCCGCGGCTCCGCAGCCCCCGGGGCCGCCGCCAGCCCTCGGCCCGCGCCCCCCGCAGCCCCCGCTCACCTTGGAAGCGGTGGCCGAAGAAGCGGTTCCGCAGCACCCAGGGGTAAAAGTTGAGCGGGTCGCGGTGCTGCGGCCCGAAGAAGGGGTGCGGGTGCGGCAGGGCCGAGCCCCCCAGCTGGGGGGGCCCGACGGGCAGCGCCGGGTGCCCCACGGCCTCGGGGAAGACGAGCTCGGCGCTGCCGTACAGGGCCCGGCCGGCGGCTCCCTGGAAGCCGGGGGCGAAGGCGGCGGCGTCGGCGGCGGCGGCGGGGCCGGGGTAGGCGAGGGCGGCGGGGCGCGGGGGGTCCTCGGGGCCCAGGGGGGTGTCCTTGCCCACCAGGGACTCGATGGTGAAGCAGCGCTTCGCAGACGGCTGGAACATGGTGTGAGCCGGGAGCGGGGGGGGGGCCGGAGCGGGGCCGGTCCTGCGGGTGCGCGCGTGTGTGCGGTGTGTGTGTGTGTGCGTGTGCAAGAAACCTCCCCCTGGGCACGGCACACACGCGGACCCGCACCCCGCACCCCTCCCTCCCGCCCGCCCCCGCCCCGCCGCCCACCCGCGGGCGCCCACGCAGCCCCGAGCCCCGGGCGGCCGCTACAAATACGGGCGGTACCTGCGGGGCCGGGAAGGGGCGGCCTCACCTGAGCCCCGCGGCCGAGCGGGGAGGGCGGCGGAGGCAGGGCCGGGGTGGGAGGGCAGGGGGAGGCAGGGACGGGATGGGAGAGCAGGGAAAGGTAGGGACGGGATGGGATGGGGAGGGCAGGGCAGGGCAGGGGAAGGTAGGGATGGGATGGGATGGGATGGGATGGGATGGGATGGGATGGGATGGGATGGGATGGGATGGGATGGGATGGGATGGGATGGGATGGGANATGGGATGGGATGGGATGGGATGGGATGGGATGGGATGGGATGGGATGGGATGGGATGGGATGGGATGGGATGGGATGGGATGGGATGGGAGGGGAGGGGAGGGGACGGTAGGGACGGGCAGGGGAAGGTAGGGACGGGCAGGGGGACGTAGAGGAGGCAGAGGGGAGTAAGGACAGGCAGGGGAAGCAAGAGGAAGCAAGAAGAGGCCGGGAGAGGACAAGGGCAGCCAGGAAGAGTCAGAGGAGGCACAAGAAGGCCGCGGGAGGCAGGGGAAGGCACGGGAGGTAGAGACGGGCAGGGGAGGACAAGGGGAGACAAGGAGAGACAGGGGAGGCACGAGGAGGCCGGGGGAGGCAGGGGAGGACAGGGGGAGACGGGGCAGGCAGGGGAGGAAGGGGAGGCAGAGGAGGCAAAAGGACGCAGAGAGCGCCCGAAAAACTGGACTGGAGCCGCTGCCGCAGGCGCGCCGCGAAGTTGTGGCGGAGGGGCTCCGGCTGCGGGGAGGAATTTCCCTCCGTCTTAAAAAAAAAAAAAAAAATTAGAAAGATCTTTAAAAATTCCTCATTTTTTTCGTCTTCTTTTGGTTTCTTTTTTTCCTTTTTTTTTTTTTTTCCCTTCGCGATTTAAATAAATAAACCAGCCCTGCCCGCAGCGGCGGAGCGGAACTCCGACCCGCGGGGGGAGCACAGGTGAGGCCGCCCCCGCCGCTCCCGCGCAAGCTTCGCTCCCTTCCGCGTAACCCCTTCCAAAGGCAGGACCTTCCCCCGGCCAAAACCTCTTCCCACGGCTCCGATCCTGCGCTGGGAGTTAAATATATATATATATATAAAAGCTCCCAATAAGTGGCGATTTTGGCCGTCTTGCCCCGGCGCCGGGGGATGCGCGGGCGCGCAGCCCCTGCGCGGGCCGGTCCCGAGTTCACTCCGCAGTTTGGCTCTGCTCGGAGTTTTGTTGGCCCGCGGAGGCGGGGGCCAGCCCTCCCCTCCCGCACAAAGGGGGTTGAAAGTCTATTTTCCACTTGGCTGGATCGAAATACTCCGCGCGGGATCCTTCCCCCCGCGGAGAGGAGAGCGCTGCTGCTGCGCGCCCGCGGGCTCTGCGCGGACACGCTCCCGCAAGAGGCTGCGGGAAGAAGGATGGGGAGAGGAAAGGAAAAATTACACGAAATCCCAGAGAAGTGAAAGCCTAAAAATGGAGCGAGAGCGTCGGCAAAGCGTTTTTTATTTTTATTTTCATTTCCGCAAGAGAGAGGGAGAGACGGGGAAAAATAATCGACATTTAAAAAATATTATAAATAGATTTAAAAAAATATATTTCCTTTTTTTTTACTATAAGAAATGGAAATAAAGAAGCGAAATTGGGTGAGAGAGCTGGCGGAGAGGGCAGCGGGAGCGGAGCGGGGAACACCCGCGGAGGGATGGGGATGGGAAGGGGAAGGGATGGGGAAGAAGGAGAAGGGGAAGGGATAGAGATGAGGAAGGGGAAGGGATGGGGAAGAAGGGGAAGGGGAAGGAGAAGGGGACACGGGGACAGCTCGGCTCAGCCGCGGAAACTGTGCCCGGCTCCGGACCGTTTGTGGAATTTCATTTAAATCAATTTAATCCAATTGAATTCAATTTAATTTCTTTTTTTCTCTCTCTTTTTTTTTTTTTTTTCCTCGACCTTTTCTCTGCCCCCGGGGCCGGCGGGGGGAGACGCGGCCCCTCCGCCCCTGCCCTGCGGCAGCCGCGGGTGCGGAGCGGGCGCTGCGGGATCCGCGGCCCCGGAGCGCGGCGCGGGGCCGGGATTTCGTTTCGTGCGGATCTCCCTCGGTTTCAGCATCTTCTGCGGGGGGGAAACGGGAAAGGCGGCCGTGCTCCGGCTGCTTCCCGTGGGATCCCCGCCGGCGGCATCTCCCCTCGGCGCCCTGGCTCCATTGGAACATTTTTTTTGGGAGGGAGCAGCTTTGGTTTGGGGGTAAATCTCCCTCTCGGGAATTTATAAATCTTTCATCTGATTTGGTTTTTTCCCCAATTCGCCCCGGTGTTTTTCGGTCCCGGCTCCGTGTCCAGGAGAGGCTGCTCGGATGCTCCGAAGGGAACCGGGGAGCTGCTACGCTGAAACCGGTGGAGAACCCCAAATTTATCTTTAAATTTCCTTTTCCCCTCTGCTCCCAGGCCTGCTCCCAGCTCCAGGATAACTCAAGCAGGATTTTTAACCATTTGGGAATAAACACGAACCCGCCGAGCGGGGGTCTTGCTCCGGCTCGAGGTGCCCCTGGTTCATTGACAGGAAAACTTTATCCGCGGAATTCCCGGGAGAGGGGAGCCGGGATGCTGCCTTCCCGCTGGGTTCCGGCCGGGAGCAGCTCCGGGAAGGGGAGAAAGGCATTTCCCTTCTTAACGAAAGAGCCGCGGCCGTGCGAGCGCGGCCGAGGAACCGCAGGGGCCGGGCAGGGGCGGCTGCACCGGGAACGGGGGTGCCGGGGGATGCCGGGGGGGTCTGTAAAATCCAACCGGGGGATCCTGCAAGAAGCAAACGGAAGAGGAGGGAAGGAGAGGGAAAGAGGGGCAGGACAGGCACCGAAAGCTGCCCGTGAGTTGGGGGTGGAGGGTCATATATGGGGTGTTTGGGGTGGCAGAGGGACAGCGGGGCCACCCCTGTGCCCACGTCCATCTGCACCCCCAGACTCAGCTCCCCGCCCGTGCCTGTCCCCGGAGCAGGGAGGTGTCCCCGGGCCGGGCCCGGCCGGTGCTGTCCCCTCGTTAATCGGTAACGCCGCGGCCCCGGCATCAAAGGGCACCGTGTGGAAAATCGGCCCCGGCCCCGGAGCGTGGCCGCGGGCACGGCTCGGCCGCCGCGTTAAAAGTTGACCAGACTTCAAAGCGCTGTATCATTTCCTGCTCTGCTCTCCCACCTGCTCTTCCCGTGGGCACAGCTCCTGCCCCGGCCGGATTCCTTCTCACCGGGAAGCCCTGAAGGGGAGAGGGGGGAAATGGGGGCGTATTTAGGGCTGGGAGGTTGAGGAGGTCCCTTCCCTGCTTTCCTGGCTTTTATTTTATTTTATTTTATTTTTAAAATTTTATTTGGTTCAGGAATATTCTGAATTGGAATAAATTGTCCCTGAAGCCAGTGGCTTCCAGCAGGTTATTCCTGTCACCTCCCTCAGAATCCCTTTTTAAGGTGGTTTTGTCAACTGGTCTATGGATGGATGGAGAGACGGATGGAGGGATGGATGGATGGATGGATGGATGGATGGATGGATGGATGGATGGATGGATCACAGAATCACAGGATCAGAGTATCCTGATTGGAAGGGGCCCACAGGGATCGAGTCCAACTGCTGGCCCTGTACAGGACACCCCAACAATCCCACCCTGTGCCTGATGGATGGATCAATGGAAGGATGTTTGGATGGATGGATGGATGGATGGATGGATGGATGGATGGAAGGATGGATGGATGGATGGATGGATGGATGGATGGATGGATGGATGGCTGTGGTTTATGAGAGAGGATCCCACCCCAAGTCTGGGAATGGGAAGCCACCCAAATGCCCCAGTTCTGGGCTGGGAGGGGCCATTCCAGCAGGGAAAGAGGCTGCTGGGTTCTGTCCCACCTCCACAGGGCCCTCAGCAGCTTTTCCATGGGGGCTGCATCCACCCTCCCCTCTCCAAACCCTGCCCAGGCGCCATGGGATCTGCTGTGATCGGTCCTGGCGGGGCTCTGGGCACACTCAGGGCTGGGACATCCTGAGGGCCCTTGGTGGGGACGTGGCTCTGGCTCCGGTGGCTGCAGCCACATCGGGAACAGGAATTGTGAGCCTGCAAAGCAAACGCGATTTGGCAGCCAGGTCCTTGCAGATGTTGTACATCCAGCTCCTGACAGGATCATGTCCAGCCTGGGAACACCTCCAGGTGCCCATGGCCCCAGGAAAGCCTTTCCAGGAGCTGGGCCACCCTCAGCTCTTGGTGGCCCAGGCTGCCCCTGGACAGGGACTGCTCCAGTCACCTCTGCCCAGCGGTGACACAGGACAGGGACTGCTCCGGTCACCTCTGCCCAGTGCAGTGACACAGGACAGGGACCGCTCCGGTCACTCCTGCCCAGCAGTGACACAGGACAGGGACTGCTCCGGTCACTCCTGCCCAGCAAGGGGACACAGGACAGGGACTGCTCCGRTCACCTCTGCCCAGCAGTGACACAGGACAGGGACTGCTCCGGTCACTCCTGCCTGGCAGTGACACAGGACAGGGACTGCTCCAGTCACTCCTGCCCGGCAGTGACACGAGGCAGGGACTGCTCCGGTCACCTCTGCCCGGCAGTGACACGGGACAGGGATTTTGCGAAAGCCATCCAAACCTCATTAATGCGAAGAGCTATGCAGAGTTTGGGCATTTGGAGTCCTTCCCCTGACCTTATGCTGGGCCCTGGTGCCCCGATGTCCCCTGCCTGGCTGTGATGCCCTGGTTCTCCCCCAGCAGGGCCCATGGAAGGCTCTGGAACACCTGGATTCGGGGCAGTATTAGCGTCTCCAGCTCGTGACAGGACTCGTGACAGCAGCACTGGTGCCACGGGGAGCGGCAGCACGCACGGCTCCAGGGGTGCCATCACCGCCATGGGTGGCAGACAGGAGACACGGCCCTCCCTGGGCTCCTGGAATCTCTGGAATCTCCACAGGGAGGGATCCAGTCCAGCCCCCCAAGCCCAAACCGAGCCTGGGTTGTTGTGCTGGCAGCAGCGGTGGCGCTGCCATGGCTGTGTGGCACTGCCATGCCCCGGCTGGGACTGGACACCTCTCCCATCCCTGATCCTGTAAATCTCCTCAGGGCGCTGTGGTGAGGAGCTCCCTGCTCCAGCACTGATTCCTGGGGTGGTTTTTGTGGGTTTATCCCACTGACACCAGCAGGAAGAGCTCAGACATTGCATTTGGGGTCGGCCAGAGCTCCCCAGCGCTTTTGAGGTGCAGATTGGTGCTGCAGTTCATGTCCCAGCAGGGACCTCCTGCTCGGGCTCTCRGGTGTCACCTCAGAAATGCTCTCCCATGCACGGCGGGGCAGTCATTCCACAGAAATGTCCTTCTTGGAATTTCCCCACAGGAAATTGCACCTCCAGCCCCGGCAGAGGCTTCGGGAGCTCCCCTGGGTGGCACCGGAGGTGACTCCACATCACCCCCCAAGGCTCCCGCTGGCCACACTCCAGCAGCCAGAAAAGGAACATTCCCCGTGGAGCTGCACCGATGCCAGGGCCAGGAAACCACGGAGAGAGGAGCTGTGGCCACCTGGATCCCGGGAGAGTGTCCCCAAAACCCCGTGGGGACCTCGCAGGGTCACATCAGGGGGCATGAGCAGACCTGGCTGCCCTCCCTTCCCCAAAATTCTATTAAATGGCACCGGGACACTGCACCAGCCACCGACAAATGTCCCTGATGGACACCAAACTTCCCAGCACGGCCAAACCCCTGCTGRGAATTCTCCTGCTCTCCTGCCTCCCTTCCCATGTGGAGAACTTCCCTGTTGGAAGCACCTGGATGTCTTTGATGGAAACGCCTGGGGCGGCTTTTCCTGTGGCACCCAGGAAAATCAATTCAGGAATCACCCAGGGCGTCCCTTCCAGCTTTGGGGACACCCTGGGGACACCTCGGAGCGGGGGGTGGGTTCAAAGCCAGTCCTGAGGTGGAGCTGCCCCATCCCGACCAGGGAGGGAATGTGCTTTTCCAGGGGGTGCTGCTGGGTTCTGATGGATCCTGGTGGGTTCTGATGGATTCCAGTGGATCCTGGTGGGTTCTGGTGGGTTCTGGTAGATTCTGGTGGATTCTGGTGGGTTCTGGTGGATTCTGACGGATCCTGGTGGATTCTGACAGATTCTGGTGTATTCTGATGGATTCTGGTGGATTCTGGTAGATTCTGATGAATTCCGATGGATTCTGGTGGATCCTCATGGATTCTGGTGGATTTTGGTGGATCCTGATAGATTCTGCTGGGTTCTGGTGGGTTCTGGTGGATTCTGGTAGATTCCGGTGGATTCTGATGGGTTCTGGTGGATTCTGATGGATTCTGGTGGAGCCTGATGGATTCTGGTGGGTTCTGGTAGATTCTGCTGGGTTCTGGTAGATTCTGGTAGATTCCAATGGATTCTGATGGATTCTGGTGGATCCTCATGGATTCTGGTAGATTCCTGTGGATTCTGATGGATTCTGGTGGATTCTGATGGATTCTGATGGATTCAGGTGGATCCTGGTGGATTCTGATGGATCCTGGTGATCTCCCCTGCCCCCAAACCCCCAAACCCCTAGATCTCCCTCCCTCCTCCCTCGGGGAGTGGTCGGAGGGGGCCCCTGGCTGCGCCATTTATTTATTTTGCCGGTGCCATATGAAAGGCAGCCCCGGGTGTTTCCATACGAGGCGGATAGGTGCTTCCAACACTGACATTCTCCAGGAGAAAAATAGGCAGGAAAGCTCGTGGCGCAGCAGTTTTATTGTGTTAATAAGTTTGGCGTCTATAAGCACCATATGTAAATGACTGCTATACTGCCTTGCTGCCATTTAACATTATGTTGGGGAGGTGAGCGGGAGCCAAGTCTGCAGCATTTCCATTAATACGCCGCGAGCTGCCAATTCCGGAGGGGATTTTTTTTTTTCCCTCTTTTTTTTTTTTTTCCCCCATTTTTTAAAAAACGGGAACGAGCGCGGCGCCAAAATCCTGCCTCGGACCAGTCCGTTGGGTGGGAAGTGGGTAAATATTGTGTTCATTGAGCCCTGGAGGCAGCTCCAGTGCTTGGAGCCGCGCTGGGGAATCCTGGTTTGCGGAGTGTCCCGGTCCTGCGGCTGTGCAGAGKGAGAGGGGCCGAGGGACGGGCAGAGCCGCTGCCAACGCGGCCGTGGCCGTGCCAGAGGTGCCGACATCTCCCTGTTCCACCTTTCCCGACAAAGAGGAAAAAAGAAAAAATAAGAGGGGGGAAAAAATGAAATATAAACGCAGTGAGTTTCTCCCTCCTGCAAGGGATTTTCAGCGAATTTCTGTTGAATCAATGGTTCCGTGCAGTCATATGGATGGCAGGCTCCCAGCCATTATTAGTGTAAACAGATTTGTGAGCAGTATATTTAGCTGTTCCATATTGCTTTTAGGAAATGTGCACATTTCCATGGCACACACTTCCAGAGGGCCATACCCTGCCACGGCTCTGCAGGTGGGGAYGGGGCCGTGCCGAGCCTCCCGTGCTCCCCCCAGACCTCTGCCCTGCCCAGGAGGGAGCCCCGGGGTGCTCGGAGGGGTTGGTTGCCCTCCCTGCTGGCTCCTGTTTGTCCCACCTGTGTTTCACCTGGAGAACAGAGCTGGTGGGGAGGGGATGGCCTGGCCGAGGCCACACTGATCCCTGCAGGTTGCAGAGCTGGGATCTGGCTCCTGGAAGAGGCGTTTGCAGCAGGAGAGCTGCTGGGGTGGGTGCCTGGTGTGGATTTGGGGCTCCCGGGCATCCAGCCCTTCCCAGAGCCCTGTGGGATGAGCTGGGTTGGTGCTCAGGCACCGCTGGGGTGGATTCTCACGGGCACTGCCTGGGGTGGGGAAGCACCCAGGGAATACTCTGGGATCCAGGCGACATGGCCAGACAGGGAACACTCTGGGATGCAGATGGCACATCCACTCGGGAATGTCGCTGGGATGCAGGTGGAACATCCACCCGGGGACCTTGCTGGGATGCAGGTGGAACATCCACTCGGGAATGTCACTGGGATGCAGGTGGCACATCCACCCAGGGACCTCGCTGGGATGCAGGTGGAACATCCACCCACAGGCCACGGCAGGATGCAGGTGACACCTCCCCCCGCCACGCCACGTGCCCGGGACATAGCAGCCCCATCCCTGCCGTGCCGGGAGGGATCCGGCCCCTTCCTGCTCCTCCCGAGTGCCCGATCCCGGGAAAGCTCCTGCGGGAAGCGCCAATCCCGAGCGGGCCGGGGCCAAACCCCAAATGTGYTAAAAGCGACCCCAGCTCCCGGGGAAAGCCTCCAGCGGCGCCGGGAAGRAGCCCCCCGGGTCCTGTGGGATAGATCCCTCCCCCCAGCATCCTTACAYGGCTCCCATTTTCCTGCCAGCCCAGGAGCGAGCGGGATCAGCCCCTTCCAGCCCCCCCTGCCCGCTGCACACCCCAAACCGCACCCAGAGCCCGCTGCGGCTCCCGCGTGCCGGGACAGCCGGGAACGTGGGCGCAGCCCCCGTGCCGGGGAGGGGGGGCACGCTGCGGCCCCGAGGGGCTTTGCTATTTTCCTTCGCCAGCCCGTGTCCCGAAATAGCTGCGGGAGCGGCTGGCACGGCAGGCACGGAGCAGCGCCAGCGGCTCGGCGGCCGGGAAAGGCTCGGGCAGCGGCTCTCCATGGCTACCCAGCCCCGGCACAAGCATTCGGGCTCCGGGGGGAGATGCCGGCCCCTTTCATGCCGGAGAAAGCCGCGACATCAGGGCTCTGTTGTTGGATGTCACCGTCTCCCTCCCACCGGCGTGAAAAATCAATTAGGAAGAATTAGCGACGTGTCACCGGGGCTGGGGAGGGGACAATTGCGGGCCCCGTCCTGCACATGGAGACAGCGGAGGCGGTGGCTCTGTGTCACCGCTGCCCCGGCTGTCCCCAGCGCCCTGGCACCGCTACAGCCCCAAACGCGGCATGCCCAGGCACCCAAATCCTTTGGGATGCGGATTCCCAGGCTGGGCACTGGGGTCACTCCAGCACTCCCTGCCTCGCTTTCCCCATCCCCGCAGTGGGGTTCGGCTGGATCGCAGCCCCAAACCCTGCAGCATCCCKGGCTGGAGATCCCATTGCCGCGGCTCCAGGTCGGAAATGATTCTCTGGGAATGTAACTCGCACCGTGTCTCCACTTTTCCCTCCTCTTTCCGTGTGTGTGTGTATATATATAAATCAGAAGGAAAAAAATCTCCCAAACTCTGATTAAAATCCCTTTTTTTATTCACCTGCCCATCTTTCCTGTCTCCATCTCCCCTTCTATCCAAACTCATAATTAATCGCTCAAGGCAAAAGTAATGAATGTTAATTGGCCATCTGTACAAAGACTAATTAAAATCTACCATGCTGGGGATTAAAACATACCTATAGCAACTGCCTGAATTGAGAATGAGACAGAGGAGAGATTGAGAAAACAGCTGAAAGGCTTGTGCAAAACGCAATCTCGCTTAGGTGTGAGATGAGTTGCAGCTCCGAGATCTGAGATGCTTTATTATTAAATTAAAAAAAAAAAAAAAGGCGGGGGGAGGGTGGGGAAGAAACTTCTGAGCTGGGAGCTGGTTTAATGGGAAGAAAGGCCGCGGGGGATTTCAAAGGAGGAGTGACCCCAACATTTCGCGTCGGGTTTGGAGGGGGATAAAAACTGCCCGCTCCCCTCCCCGCCCGCAGGAAATATTTGGTGGAGTTTGCAGCTTTTTTAGTGTTTGCGGGTGTGAATGAACCGCGCCGGGGACCGGGAGTGGGGAAAGCAGCATTCCCTGGATTTGGAGGGTGAGGGATGGAGCGGGCGATGCGGCACGGCCGGGGCTGTGCCCGCTCTGCCCTCGGCCGCCCCATTCCTTCCTTTGTCCCAAACCCGCGGCTTTTCAGCGCGGCCCCTTTGTTGGGAGGGGTTGGAAGTTGGGGGAATATTCCCAAACGAAGGAGCGGCGCCGATGATTCCCAGGGCTGCTGTTCCTCCTCCTCCTCGGGGCTGCGGCCCCACGAACCCCTCGGTCCCTGTGCGACCCCCGGACTCTCCCCGTGCCGGGCACCGGGGCTGCCGCCGAGCTGGGTCCGTCCCACCTGGCCCAGGTGTCCCCTCCGGCGCTGGTGACACCGCTGGAGGTGGCAGGAGGAGCCCAGGGCTGCAGGGGACCCTGGAGGGTGCTGGAGGGTGACAAGGAGGCCGGACCCTCACTCCAAACAGGTCCCCCAGGCTCAGGGCAGCTCCGGGATGTGCAAAATTCCGGYTTTTAAGTTAAAAAAAATCAGGACCAAGCGCTCCAGCCACCGTTGGGGCTGGGTTTGTGCTGGAAGTCACCGACCTGCGGCTCCACCGCCTCGTGTCCCCGAGCGGCTCCAGGCCAGGGATGTCCCACCCGTCCCCGGCGCGTCCCGAACAACCCCTTTTTAATCCCAGCTCTCCAGAGTCACATCCCAGCAGCCGCGCCCCCGTCCCCCCGGGGTGCCGGCTACCCCCGGCACTGCCCCCATCCCTCCCGGGGGTTTTTGGGGTGGGAGACGGGGGGCGCTGGGGAGGCGGGGGGAGCCTGGGCACCCCCCCCACCCCCCCGGGAGCGGCGGGGCTTTGCAGCCGTGCCGGGAGCGCGGGGCTCTGCTCTTGTTTTCTCAGATTCGGCTGTGTTTACTCCCAACACGAGTGACCGCCGTGGCCCCATTACGGCGGCACTGACAGCTCGGCTGACAAGTGCGCTCGCGGCAGGAATGTGAATGCGGCTCCCGGCCCCGCCGCGCCGCTCGCCCGCGGCTCCGGCAAAATCGGCGGCCACGGCCTGGCCAAGGAGCCGGCGGGGCCAGGGAGCGTCCCCGAGCACGGAGCCGGGCTGGGTTTGCCGTGGGATCCCGCACGGGGCGGGCGCAGCGCGGGTTGCTCGGCCTTTCTGTGAGAACTCAGTGCTGAGGGTCTTTCAGAGCCTGCCRGGATCCCAACGGGAAGGACAGGGAATCGCTGGGATTATCCCGTGCTCGGGGAAGGTTGAGGGATGAGAGGGGTGGGAGCTTGGTCGCCCTTTCTGTGTGAACTCAGTGTGAGGGTCTTTCAGAGCCTGCCGGGATCCCAACGGGAAGGACAGGGAATTGTTGGGATTATCCCTGGTTGGCAAAGGACTGAGCCACCAGCACAGGAGGGATTTGAGGGGTGGGCAGGGTTTGGTGGCCCTTGCTGGTGTGAACTCAGTGCTGAGAATCTTTCAGAGCCTGCCGGGATCCCAACAGGAAGGATAGGGAATCACTGGGATTATCCCATGCTCGGGGAAGGGCTGAGCCACCAGCACAGGAGGGATGTGAGGGGTTGGTTGCACTTTCTGATGCAAACTCAGAGCTGAGGGTCTTTCAGAGCCCTCTGTTATCCCAATGGGAACAACAGCGAATCACTGGGATTATCTCATGCTCAGGGAAGGCTGAGGGACAATAGGGGTGGGAGCTTGGTTGCCCTTTCTGATCCAAACTCAGAGCTGAGGATCCTTCAGAGCCCTCTGTCATCCCGACGGGAAGGACAGGGATCCGCTGGGATTATCCCATGCTCGGGAAGGGCTGAGCCGCCAGCACAGGAGGATGAGAGGGCAGGTGGAGGATGAGGGGGTGCAGGTGTGGCACAGGATGGGCAGAGGAGGAGGATGGATGTGCCCGGCTGAACCGGTGGATTTGCTGAAGGAAGGGGACAGGGAGGAGGTGGTTTGGGGATGACACAGTGTCCCCAAATCCTGGGGGAGGCATGGGAGGAGCTCAGCCGCAGCCTGGCTTCAGCCTGACAGGAGAATTCATCGGGAACTGCAGGGACAGGACAAGGAGTGATGGGAACAAATTGAAACGGGGGAAATTTGGGTCAGGCTTAGGAAGAAATTCCTCCTGTGAGGGGGTGACATCCGGCACAGGTTGCCCACGGAGGTTTTGGATTCCCCATCCCTGGCAGTGTCCAAGGCCAGGCTGGATAAGGCCTGGAGCAGCCTGGGATAGTGGGAGCTGTCCCTGCCCTGGGACTGGATGGGCTCTAAGTTCCATTCCAACCCAAACCAGTCTGGGATTCCAGGATTCAGGGAAGGAGGCTTGAAAGGTGCCCAGCTGAGTGAGACAGAGCCCRGCTTTGGGGTGGTGTATGGAAAAAACAAGGGAAAACCCATTTCTGGCAGCTTTTCCCACTGGGATGGAGGCGGCTGTTGGTCTGCAGAGCCCAGCTCAAACCTGGTGGATTTTGGTCCAGACCAGCTCCAGGAGCGATGCCAAAGTCAGGATCAGGCCCCAGGCCCAGCTTGGATCCAGCCCTAGGCCCATCTTGGATCCAGCCCTAGTCCCAGCTTGGATCCAGCCCTAATCCCAGTTTGGATCCAGCCTTAGGCCCAGCTCAGATCCAGCCCTAATCCCAGTTTGGATCCAGCCTTAGGCCCAGCTCAGATCCAACCTTAGGCCCAGCTCAGCTCCAGCCCAGCCCAGCACGAGCCCAGGGTGGTTTAATTAATCACAGATCATTTCTGCAGTGCCTCCCTGTTACCCTCCACAGCAAATTAACTAATTACTCATTAAGGCTTTGGAGCTCTCTGGGACAGGACRCTCCACCACAACCCCTCTGCTCCCTGCTCCGGGCTGGGTTAATCTGTGAGCTCTGCACTGGCCCGGGGCCCTCGTTACTCATTGCTGGCTGCTCCAAGGACCTKGGTCACCAAAGGGTTTGGGATGAAGGGACCTCACGGATCATCTTGTTCCACGGGCAGGGACACCTCCCACTGTCCCAGGTGGATCCAAGCCCCAATGTCCAGCCTGGCCTTGGACACTGCCAGGGATCCAGGGGCAGCCACAGCTRCTCTGGGAATTCCAGCCCAGCCCCTCCCCACCCTCCCACACAGCAATTCCTTCCCAAGATCCCASCCCAAGCTCCCCTTTCCCACTGGGAAGCCATTCCCTGTGTCCTGTCCCTCCAGCCCTTGTCCCCAGTCCCTCTCCAGCTCTCCTGGAGCCCCTTTAGGCCCTGCAAGGGGCTCGGAGCTCTCCCTGGAGCCTTCCCTTCTCCAGGGGAACATTCCCAGCTCTCCCAGCCTGSCTCCAGAGCAGAGGGGCTCCAGAATCCTGGAGCAGCTCCGGGGCCTCCTCTGGACTCTCTCCAGCAGCTCCACGTCCTTCTGCTGTTGGCCSCAGGGCTGGGGCAGCTCTGCAGGTGGGATCTCACCTGAGGGGGCCCAGAGGCAGAATCCCCCATGGTGGAGCTGCTCCTCAGGCCACCAAAGCCAGGGGACAGTGAGGAGGGGACACGGCTGAAAATGGATCACTGGGCTGGGAAGGAGGACAGCCAGAGGGGCAGGAGGAGGACGTGCAGGGAGCCCAGTCCACAGGAGGAGACTCTGTGAGGACCCTGCCAGCTCAGCAGAAAGGACTTTGTTGTTCCAGCCCTCTCAGGCTCACTGAACACCCGGCACATCCCAGCACAGCTCCAGGATATCCCACAAAACTCCTGCCGTGTCACACTGGGAGCTTTTGGGATAGTGGATGTGTCTCCGTGGGCATCTCCGGAGCTGTGCAGGTTGGGGGTCCCTGTGAGGGCAGCCTGGGCACCCCCGGCCCTTTCCCCCCTTGCTGGGAGCACTTTGAGGGGAGAGCAGCTCCGTTACCTTTGGCCCTGGGCAAAGGCAGCTCCTGTTTGCCAGCCCAGAGCTCGGGCACTCGGTGTCCCGGCCGGAACGGCCGAGCTCAGCACTTCTGGGCACCGGGACAATAAAGGTCGCGTTCCCCTCATGCTGGGAAACCTTTCGGGAGGGGCAGAGGAGCTCCCTGCTGAGCCAGGGCCAGCCCGGGGCAGCAGCCCAGATTTGGGAGGTCAGGGGGTGAGCTGGGTTTCATTTGGGCGGCTTTGGGGGGGATTTAGGGGCTCAGCCCCGCTGCTGGCCCCGGGCCCTGCTCACACCCAGGGAAACAAAACCCAGCAGTGGCTTTGGCTCCTGCGTGACCCAGCTCAGCCCATCCCACCTCAGGCACAAAGGGCACAGTGTGTGCACAGCACGGGGAGGGGGCTGGGGGGGTCTCCAGGGCTGTTCACACAGGCGGTGTCACCCCAAAGCATCGCACAGACCYCTCCCCTCCTGCCCCAAACCGCTCATGAGACCGGCATGGGGCTTTCTGTAGCATTTTTAGGGATTTCACATGGGGAGGCACCTGCACAGCTCCTGCTCCAGCTTTATCTCCCTCTTTAGGGGGAAGGGAAAGGAGAAAAAAGCGGGAAAAGGGATAAAATGTCCTACCCGGGTTTTTGCTGCGGGAGGCAGCGTGGGAAGCTGTGGACTTTGGGGTGAAATCAGACCTGCCTGGAGGGACGCCCCATGGGTGGATTTTCATCCTTGAAGGCTGCACTTGATTCCCAGCAGGGAGAACAGAATCCCTGGCTCTGTCTGGGATGGAGGAGAAGGTGGCTCATTTTGGGGTGACTCCCTGCAGGGTTCAGGAGACAGCGCTGCCCAGATCCCATGGCTCCCATGGGGACACATGAATCCATTCGGACACACCCGGCCAGGTGAGCTGTGAGCTCCTGCCTGTGGGATTAGGAGAGCTCCAAACTCCTTTCTTTTTAACACCCTTTAGGCTCCGGGACGCGGGGCCTCAATTAAGAAATGAGTGGCCGCGGGATGGGTGCAGAGGCAGGAGGAGGCTCGGATCCCGCTCCGTCCCCTCCCAGCATCCCGCTGCTTTTCCAGGGGCATTCCCGGGCTCCCCGCGCCAGCCGGGGTCTATTACCCGGTCTCGGAACGCCCTCAGCTGGTGACAGAAAATGCCGGGAAAGGGGAATAAAAGCTTTCATGGCATTTTGCCTTTGCACCGCACAGCACCCACGCGGGCACGGGTTGTTCCCTGGGGAGGGAACGCCGGAACCCAGGGAATGGTGGCAGCCAGGGGATGGCCACATCCAGGTGTGCTGGCACCTAGGGGATGTGGGTTCCTGGGGATGGTGATATCCAGGGGATGCTGGCACCTGGGGGATTCTGGTACCCAGTGGATGTTGATATCTGGGGGATGATGGTATCCAGGACCTGGATACCTGGAGGGATGATGGTATCCAGGGGATGCTGGTACTTGGAGGATGCCGGTACTCAGGGGATGGCGATATCCAGGGGATGCTGGCACCTGGGAATGTTGGTTCCCAGGGTGATATTTGTACCCAGGGGATGCTGGTACCCAGTGGATGTTGGTACCCAGGGGATGTTGGCACCTGGGGGATGTCCCAAAAGCGTCACTGTCAGTTCTCCCTGGGCAGAGCTCTGCTCCTGCAGTGGGAATCCCAAACCCAGCCCATCCCTGGGGATTGCAGAGCGGTCCCAACATCAAACAGCTGCACAGGGAAATGGGGACATTTTGGGGATGAAACTCCTAAAATGAACCGTCCAGGAGAGCCGGGAGCATGAAGTGTGGGATGGCTGTCGCTGTTGCCGGCCGGAAAGTAAGAAAGACTCAGAGACAGGAATGCAGTCAAGAGAACGGAATGGAATTATTTAATTAACAAAGGACGGGGTTTTATGTGTTAAAGTTCCTTTAGTGTTTACCTAAATGGCAAGAGGTTATTGGACATCTAGCTAACTACCTACCAGAGTGATTGGTCAATTCTCACATCGTTCATCTCCCTCGTGGAAATCATAACAATTCTAATTATATTTGCAGGTGCAAGATAGCAGACTCAGTTTACAGAAACCTTATCATGTTTTGCATGGTTTAGCATGAGAAAGACAGAGCTCTCACGAACTGCTGCTGAGAGGTGAAGGCTTCTCTGCTAAAGCTTTTTAGCATCCATAGATGGCCACGCTGGAGAACAACCCCCTCCATGGAACTGTGAGCACGAGGCTGCTCTAACAGGGAAATCCAGGASTGGGAGCCCCAGCCCATCCTCACATCCATGGGAATTGCACTTGGGATGTGCCTGGTGAGTGCAGGTTCCCCTTGGAGCAGATGTGGACTTTCCTGGGAGCTCCAAGATGGATTTTTGCTCCTGCTGTTTGTGGGGAGAGAGAAAAGGGGCTGAACAATGATCCAGGGCCAGCACAAGGGACAGGGACCTGTCAGAGCAGGGTCAGAGGAAGCCCCGGAGCTGCTCCAGGATTCTGGAGCCCCTCTGCTCTGGAGCCAGGCTGGGAGAGCTGGGAATGTTCCCCTGGAGAAGGGAAGGCTCCAGGGAGAGCTCCGAGCCCCTTGCAGGGCCTAAAGGGGCTCCAGGAGAGCTGGAGAGGGACTGGGGACAAGGTGAGAGGGACCAATATATATATGCCTCAACATATGTCACAAATGAGGTGARGAAAATTCTTATAAAAAGCTGTGTTGCCCTGTGCCCAGAGAGGCTTCACCCGGCAGCCAGGCAGGGCAGAGATCAGACTGCGAGCAGCGCCCCCCCACCTCCCCTCACGCGCCTGCCGGTGAAGGCGGGTACCCGGATGCCCGCGAAAAACGCCCGCCAAAAACGGGCCCGCGAAGCCGAGCTGAGGGAGGAGTTTGGGGGCACATACAAGCAGCCGGCCGCAACACCACGGGGTCTGTCTTGTCTTTTTGTTTTGGGTCGCTTGGAGGGTCAGCTTGGCCCCTTCTGCTCCCGCCTTCGCGCCCTCTTTTCTGTGGTCCCGTTTCCCTGCCCGTGCCTGCTTCGCCCTGCTGTGCCAATTCCGGGAACTGGCTTGTCGCCGTGAGGATCTCGTGCCCGCAGCTGCTGCCGGCACCCAGCTCGTGGCCACCGCCTGCATCCAGCCGTGACCACCACCGTGTTCCCCGCCTTGCCCGCGGCACCGAGCCCGGAGCACAACCCCGCGGCCCCCAGCCTGCAGCCGCCGCCGCCCGCAGCCACCGCGCCCCGACGCTGAGGGACCGCAGCTGCTCCGGGAGCGCGCCTGCAACCACAGCAGCCTGATCCCCGCCGATGGAAGGGACGCACAGCCTGCTGCTCTTTAAAAATCATGCCTGTAACCTCACTAGCCTGTTCCCCCGCGACAGAAGGGACACGCAGCCTGCTGCTCTTTAAAAATCGCCCCTGTAACCACAGCAGCCTGTTCCCCGCCGATGGAAGGGACACACAGCCCGCTGCTCGTTAAAAATCGCGCCTGTAACCACAGCAGCCTGTTCCCCGCCGATGGAAGGGACACGCAGCCCGCTGCTCTTTAAAAATCGCGCCCAGCCTGCCGCTGCAGCTCCGCAAACGCTCCGCAGTTCGCAACACACGCGCTCCGTCTGCCAGACCGATGCTGACAAATAGCCAGGGTTCTGTGATAACRCTGTCCCCTGCCTTCTGTTTCTTTCCCCTCTCTCTCTTCTCCTTTTTCCTGTCCCCCCCCCCTTTTTTTTTAATAAGAACACTTAATTGTTTATTTGGTTGGTTTTTTTCAATAAACGGTTTTCAGATACAATATTGCCATCTTAGTGCTTGATTTTTCGTCGGAAAAATCTATCAAAAGAATCCTTCCCGGCTCCCGCTTTTATAGTGGAACGGGACACAGGGAATGGCTTCCC
>RAHM01000332.1:485934-496701 GCA_003713295.1 Parotia lawesii
GGGATGGGATGGGCTTTAAGGTCCTTTCCCACCCAACCCAGTCTGGAATTCTGTGATCCCGATGGAAAAGCTGGATGAGAGATGGTGTTAGAGTCCGGCACAGGGAATTGTGGTCCCACTTGTGCTGCTCAGGGCTGGAGGGACAGGAGCAGGGCTGGGCCGCAGGAATCTTCATTCCCAAAGGCAGGATAAGCTGGATAACCATCCGTGAGCTGCTCTCCTCACCCGGGGCGTAGTTGAGCACACGGACCTCGGGCTCCTCCAGCGCCAGCACCTGGAACAGCATATCCCGGGCAGCCTTCCCGGCGCAGTAGAGCGCCCAGCTCCGGAACGGCTCCCGGGCACACAGCGACGAGATGTTCACCACGGTCCTGCTGCAGCCGGGCCGCGCCCCGAAGGCCCTCAGGGCTGTGGAGGTCAGGCACAGCGCCGAGCTGATGTTGAAGGAGAAGTAGGTGTTGATCTCCTCCAGGTCGGTGTGGTCCAGGAAGGATTTGGAGATGTCTCCCAGGGAGCCTGGGAAGCACAGACGTGGAATGGTTTGGGTTGGAAGGGATCTTAAAGAGCATCCAGTCCCCCCCCCGGCATGGCACGGACACCTTCCACTGTCCCAGGGTGCTCCAAGGCCTGTCCAGCCTGGCCTGGGATATTTCCAGAAAGATGGAAAAATGAGTTGTTACGGATAGGATCGACCACACAACAGATCCCTTTGGCTCCCACATTCCACATCCAACACTTCCAGAGCTTTGGTGGCCCAGCCCCTGCCAGGGCCCCAAAGCAGCCTGAGGAGCCCAGCCCAGCCCATTCCGGGTCACACTGACCCAGCAGTGACAGGGGACAGGGACCTGCCCTGCCACCCCTCTGCCACACAAACAGCTCCCAGCCTGGAGCACAGTGTCCCCAGGGGACACCACGGGCCCTCCTGCAGGCCCTGTGCCAGTCAAAGACCCACATGCTGGAGCACCCGTTCCCTGCGGGAACCCACGGGTGATTTATAGCGATAACGGGTAAAAACGGCACCGAAGGCTGTTACGGTGCAAGGAAGCACTCACAAGGTGGGGCTGGAAGTTTGTCTGAAGGTTTGGATTTGGGGAGCAGAGGGACAAGAAGGTGCAGGACGGGAACCAACTGTTCCTACGGCACAGTAAAACCTCGAGAGCAGCAAAGCGCTGCCAGGGACCCGCCCCCCCAATTAACTCCTTTAATGAGCCAACACCCGGATAGGGTGAAGTCCCCGCAGCTCCTTTATTCTTTTGGGTTATTTGCTGGCACCCCAAGCCCGGAGCAAGCCCCGGCTCAGCCGGAACGGGGCTGGGCTGACCCCGCTGCCCGCGGGGGCGGAGGGCAGCGGCTCGGGCAGGGGAGGGGACAGCCGGGGACAGCAGTGTCGTTACCGGCGTTGTTGACGAGGAGCAGGCGGCCGAAGGACGCGTCCTGCAGCAGCTCCCGCAGGGCAGCGCCCGCCGTCCGCAGCCCCTCCTCGCAGCCCAGGTCGGCGGCCACGCACTGCACCCGCAGCCCGGTGCTCCCGGTGTCGCTCCCGGGGGCGGCCCCGGCGCGCAGCTCGGCCGCCAGCTCGGCCAGCGCTTCCGCGGACCGCGCCAGCAGCAGCAGCACCGAGCCGGGGCCGAGCTGCGGCGCCAGGAGCCGCGCCAGGCTGCGGCCGAAGCCGCGGGAAGCGCCGGTCACCACGCAGGCGGTGGCGGCCCAGCGCCCCGGTCCCGGTCCCGGTCCTGGTCCTGATCCCGATCCTGGTCCCGGTCCCGGTCCCGATCCCGGCTCCATCCCGGTACCCAGCGGAGGGGGCGGGGGGCCGCGCCTGCCCACGTGACCCCCCCATTCACTCCCCCGCCGCTTTGTGAATGGCCGCTCCGAGCGCGCGGACAGCGCCGCCGGCTCTGATTGGTCGCAGCCGGCGGGCTCGGCCCTCTGCGCGCGCTGTGGGGCGTGGCCAGAGCGGTACGCCCCCTTGCGGCCGCTGTGAGGGGGTGCGGCTTCCGTGAGGGAGCGGCGGAGCGGGAACAGGAACAGGAGCGGGAATGGGACCGGGAATGGGAATGGGACCGGGAATGGGAATGGGAATGGGACCGGGAATGGGAATGGGACCGGGAATGGGCCCGGGAACAGGAACAGCGGGACCAGGATCAGAAATAGCAACAAGAACAGGAACGGGACCAGATGTGGTAATGTGGCTGGGTCCCTGGAGCGCCGGGCCCCGCCTGCCCACAGCGCGGCCGCCCTTGGCCTTTCCCGCAAAACGTTTCTTTCAATGCGCTTTTCAATGCATTTTTCAAATATTTTAAAATAAATTTTTAATTATTTTATATATATATATTTTTTTTTCCCCAGCACGGATGTAAATTCCCTTTTATTGTGCCTGCCCAGCCTTGTCCCCTTGCCACCTGCTGCTCCTGCAGGGCCATACTCTGGCAAAGCCTTCGCTCTCCTTTTCCCTCTGCAATCCCGATTTTTGGCATCCAGCACTGGTACTTTACTAGGAAGTGAACACCCTGTCAGATCACAAAAAGCCCTAAAATCCTTTCAAAAATAAATATCTCTGTGCATGAAGGTGCAGACAACTTTCAAGGAGGGTTTTTCCAAGGAATACCTGGTTTGTACAGAATGAGCTGGCAGCAGGGCTTGGCTTCCCAGCTGTTCAATCCCGAGGCCAGATGGTTCCAGGCAGGTAATGGAGTGGGATTTCACTCAATTAAGCAGCCACAGACTGGGCTGGAAACCTCCAGCGCTCTAATAAAGCATTAAAAATTCATGGCGTGGCAAAAACCCAAGAGCGGTATTTGTTTTGCTAAAGCAAATCTTACACATTCGGCGAAATTAAGATCATCAGCAAAAAAATAAGACAGCAAATGTGTATTTTTTTCACAAGTAGCTTCTTGATGGCAGAACTTGCTTCAGTCACTGCCAGTTCCCCCCTTCCCACTTTGGCAGCTCCAGTCTCCTGCATCCATCAGGATTCCTGCCCTGCTTCCCAGCCTGGCACCCCACACGGAGCTGGGCCAACTGGGAATGGGCAGCGTTTGCTGGGCTTTCCTTCCAGCAGCCCAGTTCTTCCTTCAGGAGATTCCTGATCCCTGGAAGTGTTCAAGGGGACTTGGAACAACCTGTGGGAGGTGTCCCTGCCCATGGCAGGGGTTTGGAATGGGATGGGCTTTAAGGTCCCTTCCAACCTAAACCATTCTGTGGTTCTAAGCAGGAGTGAGGGTTCGGGAAGGATTTTATTTTTAGCTGATAAAAGTTGCTTGTGCTAAAGTTAGGTAAAAATCCCATAAAATATCAAGGGGAGGGAACTGGTGACCAAACAAGCCCAGAGCTGGAACTGAAAGGCAGAACTGCAGGGAAGTTATCATGGAATTCTAGAATGGTTTGGGTGGGAAAGGATCTGAAAGCCCATCCCATTGCACCTCCTGCCATGGGCAGGGACACCTCCCACTGTCCCAGGTGGCTCCAAACCCTGTCCTGGCCTTGGACACTCCCAGGGACCCAGGGGCAGCCACAGCTTCTCTGGGAATTCCAGCCCAGCCCCTCCCCACCCTCACAGGGAAGGTCAATCTCTAAAATTCCAGAAGTTGCTCCACATCCCTCCCACCCTGGCACAGGGGGGACTCAGTGCACTCCAAGCCCTAGTGGTGACATGGACAGATCCCATGGAATTCTCTGGTGCTGGGACAACACGGAACAGGGAATAGCAGGAAATCCACAAAACTCTCCCATCGATGGTCAGGCTCGGGCTGTAGTTGGGAGAAGCAGCGCTTGGTGTCAGGGAATCACAGAATCCTCAGCCTTGGAAAAGCCCTTTGGGAATCCAACCATCCCCAGCACTGCCCAGGCCACCACTGCCCCGTGTCCCCAAGTGCCACATCCACAGGGCTTTAAATCCCTCCAGGGACGGGGATTCCACCCCTGCCCTGTGTCAGTGACATCAGAAACCCAGAGGGATCTGTGGGCAGCCCCTTCCAGGGGAAGCCAGGAGGGTTTCCAGGGGGAAAACCCCATCCCAGGGCAGTGGGAACGCCGTGGAGCTGGGAATGCCCTGCTGGGACACTGCCGGGGCTCCTGGGAGAGGAAGCTCTGAACTCCTCGGGCACAGAACTGGCACCAGCGGCTTTCAGGAGGAGCCCTGGGGATCTCTGTTCCACGGCAGCTGGGCAGGGCTGGCACTTGTCACCCTGGCTGTTGTCACCGTGGCCGTGGCTCTGCAGCAGGGCAGGGCTGGCACTTGTCACCCTGGCTGTTGTCACCGTGGCTGTGGCTCTCCAGCAGGGCAGGGCTGGGCCGGCACTTGTCACTCTGGCTGTTGTCACCGTGGCTGTGGCTCTCCAGCAGGGCAGGGCTGGCACTTGTCACCCTGGCTGTTGTCACCGTGGCCGTGGCTCCCGGGGGCTGCGGGCAGGGCGGGTGTGGCCTCAGTCCTGAGCTCCGCTGTTGGTTGAGTGGCCCAAAGGCCACCCCAGCTGTGGGACCCCATCGTGTTCACGGCTCGTTGTGCCACCTCCCAGGGACACCATGGCTCGGGTGATCCTGGCTCCGGCTGGATCCAGCTGGATTTACAGCAGGAAGGATAATGGGATGGGCTGAGTGGCACAGCAGGATCCTCGCTCCTGCAGCTGTGATGAGAGGTGGAGCCTGCAGGGAGGAAACCTCCCCTCATTTTGGGATGAGAGGTGGGATCTCCCTCCTGCTCATAAATTGTGGTCATCCGTTTGCCACTCTGCAGCCCCAAGCACAGAATTCCCACTTGGAGCAGCCCTCGGGTGGGGATTCACCTCTTTGGTCTTCGAATCCTGCCTCGATGGAGCTAAGCCATTCCATGTGGGATTTGGGAGCACTTTAGAAACCCCAGCACAGCTTGCCAAAAGATCCTCACCCCAAAATTGCCACCAGAAATCCCCGAGCTGTATTTAATTAAAGCAGAAACTCAGATTTGAAAAATTCTCCTCAAAGGCTGAAGCCAGAATTCCACGGCTGAAATCCATCTTCAGTCTATCCGAGATTCTTTTCCTGTATTCAGATAAAAAGGTGGAATAAAACACATGAGGAAACAAACGTTGTGATTAGGAACATCCAGGTGTGTCCCAAACAGATTTGGGAGACACACAATAATGTTAGGCTTAAAACTTTATTTCAGTCCTTAAATGTAACGCAGAGCAGGACTTCAAGCACCGAGCGCTGTGGCTGGAAAATGTGGATTTATCCTGCAGGAATACCCGGCGGAAGACTGGAATATTTTGTGGCGATGCGGACCACGTGGGGGCAACAAACCCCAGGGAGTCAGGGCCAGGCGAGGGCACCTGCCCGGGGTGCAATCCCTGTGGATCACCCTGCGGAGCCTCTGGCATTCCGGGCTGGCTGCTGCGGGTGGCATCGGAGCGTGTGGGACGGTGGCCGGCGGCGCGGAGGGAGCTGTGCCCCGCTCAGGGGCGGCAGCTGCCGGCAGAGCTGCTCCCACCCTCCCTGCAGCAGGAGCGGCCCCGTCCCTGCGGCTCCTCTCCGTCCCAGCGCAGCCCTTTCCCTTCTCCCAGAAAAGGGCAGCCAAGCCACGAGCTTCCCGCTGGACGGGGCAGGATCGCATTCCATGGGCACAGGGGGTGCTTGCAGCTGGCACCGCTTGGAAAAATGTGGAATGCGGCTGACGGAGGGGGTGAATGAGAGGCAGGCGGCTCTGCGGGAGCAGGGATGTGTTTATTCCCTGGGATTGGCGCGCAGGGTGCTAAAGGGCAGCCCTGGAGGGGGAATCTGGGAGCAGGGATGTGTTTATTCCCTGGGATTGGCGCGCAGGGTGCTAAAGGGCAGCCCTGGAGGGGGAATCTGCGGGAGCAGGGATGTGTTTATTCCCTGGGATTGGCGCGCAGGGTGCTAAAGGGCAGCCCTGGAGAAGGAATCTGCGCTGCCGCACCCCCAGAGCAAACAGGAGCGATGGCTTCGGGGCTGAGTCAGCACCGGGCGTTGTCACTGCGCCGGAAATCCCGAGGTTTTCCTTGTCCGGGGAGGGAGAGCAAAGCCTGAGGGTGCCCAGCCTGCTGAGAGCTGGGGGGATTGGTCAGGGCAGGAGGAGAGGGTGGGGATGGAGGAGAGGAGCGTGGAAGCAGCTCCGGGACTCCAGCCCTCATCCCAAAAGGAGGCACCTGCCCAGAGAGGTTGTTTGAGATTCTCGGAGCGTCCCTGCAGGAGGGGTTTTCCAGGTGAACAGCATCTGGCCTTGTTTGATCCTTTCTTTCTACTTTTAATTCCCGGGTTTGTGGCTAAACCCGTCATTCCACCGGGAAATGTTTTCCTGAATGGCTCTGGAGAGACCAGATTTAAGCCTGGCTTGGCGTCGTGCCCGCCTGTCACTGCTGGATGGAGGGGAGGAGAGCACGGAGCCACCTGGAAGATCCAGCAGGGAGAGGGGGAAGTGGAAAAGGAAGGAGAGAAGCCAGGAGATGTTGCAGGAGTTCAGCAAAGCGACAGCACAAAATGAAACCCCCAAAGTAAACACAACAAGCTTGAGGTTGTGAAGTTAAAAAAAAAGAAAATAAATTCTGATAATGGTGTTGCTCCAGGGATTCGGGAGAGCCGCTCCTGGATTTGGGAAGTCATGGACAGAGGCAGATTGTTGAACCAGCAGGGAACTTGCACACAAGGCTCCTCCAGCTCTCTAACCCATCCTATTGATTTTTTTAGGAAGTTTTGGCCCACTAGGGAAGTTCTGGCRGCCTGGAAAACACTGCGAGGTCAGTAATGAAAAGGGAGAGGTTTTAAAGCATTATCAGGCTGTTGTCAGCTCCATAAAACCCAATTACATGGAGCTTCATTAGGAGGAAATTAAGGGAACACAAAAGGGTTAATGGCAGCCAGATGGGTTCAAGGCAAACAGAATCTGTCAGGCAAAGCCAATCTCATTTTTCAAGGATTGTGAGCTGGGCAGTGCCATCTTTGCTGCATTTGTGTCGGCCTTGCCCGATGATTTGATTAATAAATTCCAACAATACCCATTCAGCATGTTTATGGCAGGGACTGGGGGAATAAATAAATCAGTAAATCAATAAGCTTCTTGTGGACAGGCTCTCAAATGGGACAAAGCTTGCGTGGCAGCAAATAACAAGGACAAATCCCAGGCAGACACCAGCAGTGAATATTCATGTGAAGGTGACCAAGTTTGGGGACAAAGAGTGGAGCTTTTCTTACGGGATGGAACGTCTCATCCCTGACCTGAGCAGAGCTGAAGGCGGTGGTGGGGAATCAGCTGGACATGAGGCTCGGGGTGACCCTGTGGCCACACAGCGCTGGGGAGGAGCAGATGGATGGTGTTCCCTTGGTGTTTTGGCTTTGGGGACCATTTGATTTCTGTTCCTTGCTAACCCGTCCTGGGCTCATGCTCGCCACCACCAGAGGTTGAGGGAGGGGATTTTCCCCCTCTGCCCCACCCAGGTGAGGGACCCCACGAGCATCTCTGATATAGACACAGGCTGGGAGAGCTGGGGATGTTCAGCCCGGAGAGGAGAAGGATCCAGGGAAACCTTATTGCAGCTTCCAGTGCTTAAAGGGGTTATAAAAAAGAGGGAGAGTGACTTTTTATAGGAGCAGATGGTGATAGGACAAGGGAAATGGTTTTAAACCAGAAGAGGAGAGATTTAGATGGGATATTGGGAAGGAATTCCTGGCTGGGAGGGTGGGCAGGCCCTGGCACAGGGTGCCCAGAGCAGCTGTGGCTGCCCCTGGATCCCTGGCAGTGYCCAAGGCCAGGYTGGACABTGGGGCTKGGAGCAGCCTGGGACAGTGGGAGGTGTYCCTGCCCATGGCAGGGGTGGCACTGGATGGGCTTTGAGGTCCCTCCCAACTCAGCCCAGTCTGGGATTTTAAATTCCCATCTCTGGGATTTTAAATTCCCATTCTGCGCTCAAGCCCCTTGTACCACAATCCCCTGGGCTGAGCAGCCTCCTCACAGCAGATCCAGTTCCTGAGATCCTCATTTGTGACAGCAGCGGGCGAGCCCTCAGAACTGCCCCTGGCCCTGGTGCCGGTCACATCCTGTCATTAAACCCATCAGGGATCGTTACCAGCCGCTCCCTCCTGGCCCTGCTGTTCAAACCCGTTTAAATCCCAGGAAGAACCGCTGCCTGCAGGAATATTGGCTCATTTCCGACAGCACAAACCCCGCTAATTTCAATGGCAACAATAATCCTCTTATCTGCTGGCAGCGGTGGCACCCCCAGATGTCACCGCGGCGCCGGGTGTGTCCCACACGGCCAGCCCGGGATGCATTTCCATGGCCAGAGGCAGCTCCTGGCAGCGGGCTGAGCTCCAGAGCGGTTCGCAGGGCGAATTCCTGGAGGGATTGTCCCTGTGCCGCCAGGAGGGATCGCTGGAAGCTCCAGCCCTCCTTCCCCAGGGATGGCCGGCGTCCTCCAGAGGAGCTGGAGGAGGCTCTGCAGTGCTGGGAACAGCTCCCGATCCAGCCCCAGATCAGGATCCACCCTGCGGTTTTCATCTCCTTTCCTCCCACTGCTAATGTGTCCCTTCAATTCTTTGTCCTCGGAAAGCTTCTACAGTTCCCCACCGTGACACTGTCAGAGGACAGATTTCCTCCCTGGTCACATCCAAAGTGACGCCGTGTTTGGGAAGCGATGGGAAGAGTTGGTGAACTTCACGTGAACTGGGAGAGTTGGATCGAGTGTGGTGAGGAGTGGCTGAGGGAGCTGGGAAGGGGCTGGAGAATTCCTGAGGGAGCTGGGAAAGGGGCTCAGCCTGGAGAAAAGGAGGCTCAGGGGGGACCTTGTGGCTCTGCACAACTCCCTGACAGGAGGGGGCAGCCGGGGGGGGTCGGGCTCTGCTCCCAGGGAACAGGGACAGGAGGAGAGGGAACGGCCTCAGGCTGGGCCAGGGGAGGCTCAGGGTGGATATCAGGAAAATTCCTTCCTGGAAAGGGCTGTCCAGGCCTGGCACCGCTGCCCAGGGCAGGGGTGGAGTCCCCGTCCCTGGAGGGATTTCAAAGCCCTGTGGATGTGGCACTTGGGGACATGGGGCAGTGCTGGCCTGGGCAGTGCTGGGGGAGCATTTGGGCTCAATGATCTTAAAGGTCTTTTTCAAACGTAATGATTCTTATTGATTCTAAGTTTTCACCAGGCTCTCCTTGCTCCTCCTGTGTTGTTCCAGTCATGGTGCTTCATTTTGGGGAGTCCTTTTATCCCCTTCTCATTTCATTAGGTGACAATACAGGAACAAGATGATCTTTGAGGTCCTTTCCAACCCCAACCATTCCATAATTCCATGTTATTTGAGCCAGCAACGTTCCACCTTCACAAGCAGCAGCGAGGGAGGCCCGAGGTGTGCTCACACAATTGGAGTCTTTTATTTATATCTCAGGGGGAGAAATAACAAAAGCAAAGGCAGAAAGCCTCGGTGGTACCCACAGTCCGGGATTCCTGCTCTCCATCCCATCGTGCTGTGGCATTCCTGTGCAAGGACGGCACCTGATAAGGTGTGGCTGGGAACGGGACATTCCAGCGCTGTTTTCCCAGCACGAATTGATAACAGTAACAACCAGCTGCTCCCAAAGGGAGTCACACCGGGAGCGGCAGCGAGGAGACCTTGACATCCAGGGACGTTCCTGCAGGACGCCGGTGTGTTTGGAGGAAGATCCGCCGTGTCCTTGGATTCCACAGCTCAGGGGGATGCCGGCGGGTGGGATGGGGCAGGATCGGCTCAGAGGTGGGTCGGTGTCGGCAGGAGCTTCCTTGTGGGAGGGAAAATGTGTGCTGATGCCTCCACAAGCAATTCCGTGGGTGAGGGGGCGGGTGTGAACGGCTTTGAGATGGGGCTTGATGTCTCTATTAACTTCAAGCAGCAGGTTTGTCACAGAGCCCGGGCAGTCGGACTCCTGAAACAGACAAGTGGGAGTTCCTGAACTTTGGGGTTAATTTCAGCAGGTTTGTTACAGAACCCAAACAGCTTCACTCCTGAAACAGACAAGTGGGAGTTCCTGAACTTTGGGGTTAATTTCAGCTGGTTTGTTACAGAACCCAAACAGCTTCACTCCTGAAACAGACAAGTGGGAGTTCCTGAACTGTGGGGTTAATTTCAAACTCGGGTTTCTTACAGAGCCCAAACAGCTTCACTCCTGAAACAGACAGGAGGGAGTTCCTGAACTTTGGGGTTAATTTCAAACTCGGGTTTGTTACAGAGCCCAAACAGCTTCACTCCTGAAACAGACAGGAGGGAGTTCCTGAACTGTGGGGTTAATTTCAAGCACCAGGTTTGTTACAACCACACACAGTTTGACTCCTGAAACAGACAAGTGTGCCTGCACAAGCCGGAGTTTCTGAACGTCGGGGTAAAATGCCAGGTTCAAGGGGGATATGTGGCAGGCGGTTCGGGAAGGCTGCGCCTTCCTGATACCTCAGCAACGGGGAAGGAAGAGGGCAACAAGCGGCCGGGAGTTTGGGATAAAGGAGGCTGCGCCCTCCGAAACCTGGAGAGAGAAAACCCCGCGGGCGTGTGTCCCAGTGGGCTCTGCCTTTATTCGAATAAAGTTTCAGGACTGCTCTGTCTCCTTTATGGACAGTGGCTTTTCACAGCAGGATTTCCCATACACTTGGCACAGCAGCCAATGGCACCTTTTCAGGGTGGGGGTGACATCGTTGGTGGGGCTGAGGGGCAGGATGGGGCAGGAGGAGCAGGGGCTGCCTCTGCTCGGGGCAGGGACACGGGTTCTTTCCTGCTGGGATGTCACAACGGTGTCACTGCCACGGGGCTGTGATCCCTCCCGGG
>RAHM01000332.1:497406-510836 GCA_003713295.1 Parotia lawesii
CCGACCCATGGGGCTGTGGCCTCTCATGGGGAGGACAGGACTCTGTGTCCCCTTCGGGGGTACGACACCGTCCCCCCCCAATCTCCCGCCGGCTCCCCCGGCCCCGTGGCCGCCCCCGGTCTGTCCCTCCCTCACTGGGCGGAGCGGCCGCACAGGCCCAGCCCCCTCCCGGACTACATCTCCCATGGTGCCGCACGCACCCGGCCCCTCTCGGACTACACCTCCCGTGGTTCCCCGTGCGCCCGCCTCCCCTCCCGGACTACACCTCCCGTGGTGCCGCACGGCGGGGCCCCCCTCCCGCACTACATGTCCCGTGGTGCCGCGCGCGGAGCGGAGCCGAGCCGAGCAGCCCCGGCGGTGCCGCTCCCGGCGCGGGGGGGCCGGGCCGGGCCGGGCTGGGCCGGGCGGGGCCGCGCAGGTGGAGCGGCCCCATGGAGCGGCCGAAGATGGCGGAGCTGGAGAGCCTGGAGACGGCGGCGGAGCACGAGCGGATCCTGCGCGAGATCGAGAGCACGGACACGGCCTGCATCGGCCCCACGCTCAGGTGCGCGCCCTGCCCGGAGCCGCGGGGGCAGCGCGGGGGCAGCGGCGCATCCCGTCCCTCTCGGCTGCGGCTCCGCGCCCCTCGGAGCTGCGGGGATGGGGAGGGTGTGCCGGAGCTACCATGGGACAGCCGCTCGTGCCCTTTGTCAGTTTCTGTCACTTTCACCGCCCCGCGCCGCTGGTGGCCCCGCGGTCCCGTCCGCGGCGGGGAGCGGGGCACCCCCGGGCTGCTCACGGCTCCTTTGTTCTCCCACCCAGCCCCTTCCCCCGGGTTCGCACCCCCGCCCCGGGACAGCCCGGCTCCGTCCGCGGGGGTGCCGAGCCCGCCCCGGCCCGCAGCGCTGCCCCTTCCCTGCTCCATCCGCTCCTTCCATCCCTCTGCATCTGCCGTTCTTTCGGGATTTATTTGTGCGGCAGGGCAGCTTTTGCCCCAGTGGCTTCTGTGGCGTTAATCTAAAAGGTGTGTCCGATGAGAAATCACCCGATTTCTCAAAAAATGCGGTTATTTTAGATCAATTATCCACATCTAAGCCCTGTTCGGTCTTGCTGGACCAAGTCAGCATCGCTGCCCTGAGATAACTCATCTGTCCTTCCCCGCCTTTAAAGCGATGCAGAAGTTCTCCAAAGACCTTTGAATCCACCCAAAATGTTGGCTGAGCGCAGGTGTGTGTGTTATGCCCTGGATGAGGGGCGGTACAAATGGATAGAGGGTATTTATAACTCCTTGTAACCACATTGATCGYTGAGAGGAGGGGGGAGAGACAGGAGCGTTACAAAAATACTCGGGTTAAAATGGGAACAGCTGCGTTGTTTCGGGAGTTAAATTCGGGCCGAGTTTGGTGCCTGTCGTGAGGGGAATTTGGGGTTTCAGCTGCTCCTCATCAGCCCCAGGTGCTGCCGATGAGGGAATCGGCGCCAGGTGGGGATGGTTGGGTGCACTCAGGGCTGGAGCCTCCCTCGCAGCCCTTCATTCCTGTGCCTTCAGTTTGCCCAAGTCATGGTTTGGAGCCGCTCCTGGCGCCTCTGTGCAGAGCAGTGGCTCGGAGCTGTGGGGCTTGCGGCGATGCTGCAGCGCTGGCACGGAGCTCGAGTGGCAGAGCTTTGAATCGGTGGAGCAGCAGAGCTCTGCATTCACTTCTGAATCCCCCATTCCTTCGTTTATTTGGACTTCTCGCGGTTTCCTTCCCGGAGTTCTCCCCTGAAACTTCTCAAGGTAACCTGAACAGTGGGAGACGCTGGGAATTAGATTTATTAATCTGCAAAAACTGGTTTGGATGGGTGGGAACTGCCGGGATGAAGAGTGTGGGTGGTTTTTTTCCATTTCAGAGGACATCTGATCTTGTTTGTTGGTATTAAAGTTAGGTGAGGAGTTGGGCTTGATGTGGAGCTTTGCATTCCCACAGGAGAAACACTCGGAGTGTCTGGGCTGAGAGAGGTTTGGGTTTTATTCATTTGCTGCTGCATGTGGGGATATTTCAGCAGGAATATGAATGATCAGCAAGGATTCAGGGTTAATCTGCAGCAGCTCAGGGTAAACACGAGAGTCAGGAGAAGAGGATGGTGGAAACTTCTTTTAAAAAAAAAAAAAAGGTGACTCATTTCTTGTGGGCATCATGGAATAAGTGTGTGTCCAGGAGCCAGGCTGGCTTCCCCGCTAGCAACAGCATTCCCAGAGCTCAGCTCCGAGCCCGGCTGGAGTGCCCGGGGTGCTGCTGCTGCTCAGGTTTGCAGAATTGGGGTTTTATCAGTTCCTGACTCCTTGGGTTGCAGAATTGGGGTTTTATCAATTCCTGAGTCCTCGGGTTTGCAGAATTGGGGTTTTATTGGTTCCTGACTCCTTGGGTTTGCAGAATTGGGGTTTTATCAGTTCCTGCCCCCCTTGGTTTGCAGAATTGGGGTTTTATCGGTTCCTGGCTCCCCGGAGATGTTCCCGGGGGCTGGAGAGGTTCAGATGGGAGCTGCAGGGCCCAGCCCTTGATCTGTCTGGGTGGGTTCGTGTCCCGCCCAGCATGGGGGAGTTTTGGGGTGGGAAGTGGCAAGTGCAGAAATTGCTGCCCTGAGGCTGGGCAAGGACGAGGCTCCTCCTTGAAGTCCCTTCCAGCTCTGCTCTCCCTCTGACTCTGGGGGCTCCATTGTGCAGCTCCGGGAGACAGGAATTGCTTCCCAAACGGGAACTGGGACCCAGGGAGGCGCTGCCAGTGTGAGGAGCTGGCCCTGGGCTCTGTTCCCCGCCAGGGATGCAGTGTTTGGAGGACACCGAGCTCGGGGATCTGTGAGCAGCCCTGTGATGCTCCTGGCATCAAAGCCGGGATGTCTTTCCTGCTCTTTCCTGCTCCTCAGCCTCTCCTAATTCCACCCATTGTTTCTAATTCTGCTCTCTTCTCCTGGTCTCATTCCCCTTTTTTTCCTCTCTCTCCTCATACCTGATTTTACAGAGTAATTTTGGGTCCCCTCTTGGTCTGGGCTTCGAAGAATCCCTTAATTCTGCAGGGTCAGAAAACCTTGTAGGGGAAGAGAAACTTCCTGGCTTAAAACCAGCTCTTGGCTGAACTCTGGCACTCAGGCGCTCTCATTTTTATTGCGTTTAATTGAAGTTTGTTGCTCTTTCTGTCCCCTTGAGCTGGGTTTGTGTTTATTTTTGGGCAGTCAGTGATATCCTGGCCCTGGTCACTGGGGTGGGGATGGGTAACAGTGGGGATTTCTCACGGCACCCCATAAAACGRGGTTTAAAACCTCACCCCTTTTCCCCGTGCTCAGCCTGGCCTCCGAGGGCTGTCCCTGTGATACCTGAATTTCAGATCTTTTAGAAGCAGCTCTTGGCTGCAGCCTGGGGATGTTCTGCCGTGCTTCCCTCGCTGTGCTCCTCTGCAGTGTCCTTTAACACCCGGTGTCACCTCACGGCTCAGGCTCAGCCCGGATTAAGTCACTTCTTAATCTCTTCTCTGGTTAAACAGCTTGGGCTGTGCGAGCCTGTCCCTCTGGAGAGCCCTGGGCTGCTCTCGGGCGGCGTCGGCAGCTTCTGGGAGTTGATGAAGGATTTTCAAGCAGCGTCTGATAAATTCAAGAGGTTTTCAATCAGCGTTTGGTGAATTCGAGCAGCCCTGGGAGGCTGCACAGGTGTGCTCACAACATTTTTGTGTCTCCTCTTTACTTTAAACTCAGATAAAATCTCATCACACTGCAAAATTCATAAAAAAAATATAAAAATGATGAGAAAATCTCACCACACCGCAAAATTCATTAAAAAATGATGAGAAAATATCATCATGCTGCAAAATTAATAAAAAAAATAAAAATGATGAGGAAAATCTCATCACGCTGCAAAATTCTGCTTTTCCCGGAGAGGCTGGAGCCGCCTTTCCTCCATTCTGGCAGGAATTGTCCCTTTTGGGTGATTTCCCTGGAGCTCAGTTRTCCCCGGCGTGGATCGTGTCCCTACACCTGCGCCTTTCCTGGGCTCTCACCTGTCCTTGTTATTCCCTCAGTCTGTGGCTTGTTCTGCCAGCGTTTGTGTCCCCTGCAGAGGATTTCCAGGTGATTCTCGTTATTCCCTGGTGTCTGTGTCCTCTGCAGAGGATTTCCAGGTGATTCTTGTTATTCCCTGGTGTCTGTGTCCTCTGCAGAGGATTTCCAGGTGATTCTCGTTATTCCCTGGATTTTGTGTCCCCTGTGGACGATTTCCAGGTGATTCTTGTTATTCCCTGGTGTCTGTGTCCCCTGCAGATGATTTCCAGGTGGTTCTCATTATTCCCTGGATTTTGTGTCCCCTGTGGACGATTTCCAGGTGATTGATTCTTGTTATTCCCTGCCTGATTCCCTGGCGTTTGTGTCCCCTGCAGAGGATTTCCAGGTGAATCTTGTTATTCCCTGCCTGATTCTCGTTATTCCCTGCCTGATTCCCTGGAGTTTGTGTCCCCTGCAGATGATTTCCAGGTGATTCTTGTTATTCCCTGGAGTTTGTGTCCCCTGCAGATGATTTCCAGGTGATTCTTGTTATTCCCTGGAGTTTGTGTCCCCTGCAGACGAGCTCCTCCCCGGTGTTGGTTCCCTCGCAGGTGTGCGTTTGCTTTCCTGGCTGTTCCTGGGTGCTCGAGGCTTTATCAGTCCTGTCGGGGCTGGTGCTTCCCAGTGCCCCGCTGGAAAATCGGGAATGCTGTACCTCAGGCGGGAATTAATCAGCCGGGCTGGGCTTTTGTGTAAAACCATCCAGAGCTGGAACTCTGTTAAATAGAATTGTTTAAATTATTTAAGTTGTTATTTAATAATGATTTAAATTAATATAAGTAATGTTAATAATATATTCTATAATGATATTATAGAATATATAATATAAAGTAATATATAATATATAAAATAAATATTTATATTTATATATAGCAATATATAAATATATATAAAGGTAAAAGTAGATAATAAACATAAACATCTATATAAAAAGATAATTTTGCTATATATAATAATATATACTATTTAATATGTTATATATTATATAATAAATGATATAAAAAAATATAAATATCTATATAGAATAATATGTAGCTAAATATGAATATAAAAATAGATAATAAATATAAATATATAAAATATATAATATAATGGTTTATATATAACCATGTAWAGTATACTATTTAATATATATTAAAATATTATATAATATAAAATAGATAATATATAAATAGATATAAATATTTATTTATAATAATAGATAAATATAAAATAGACAATAAACATTTATACAAAAATACATAGCATAATTTTTAATATATAATATGCTATTTGATATATATAATATAATAATGCCATATATAATATAAATAAACAATAGATTTAATATTTAAATTCTTTATTATTTCTATTGAAACTCTATTAAATGTAAATATGGCTGCAGGGGTGAGAGCCGGGAGCCCGTCTGGGGCCGTGYCTGTGCCGAGCAGCTCCTGGCTGGGGTTACAGCCGGGCCGTGTTCCCCGTTCCTTTAGCAGTTATTCCCGCTCCTCCTCCGTGCCAGTGGCTGCGATTGGGGTTTGCCGTGACCCGTTCCCTGTTCCAGCATCGTTCCGTGGCCGTTCCCCRCCTGTGCCCGGCTCAGCTGAGACAGAGGAGCTCCAGCTCCTCCTGTGTTTGTTTTTTAGGATTATGGGGCTTGTGAATGGAATGTTTGACAGGTCAGGGAGTCCTGGAACGGTTTGGGTGGGAARGGCCTTCAGCGATCCTGTTCCACCCACCTTCCACTGTCCCAGGGTGCTCCAGCCTGGCCTTGGGCACTCCCGGCGATCCAGGGGCAGCCACAGCTTCTCTGGGAATTCCAGCCCAGCCCCTCCCCACACACAGCCAGCAATTCCTCGATTCCTGAGCTGGGGCTGATGCCCCGGACAGGGAATGTTCGCTGGGTTATTTTCTCCTACAGCTTCCAAAGGAGCTGAGCTGGAATTCTGACAGCCCTGTGGCATCCGGGATTCTGGAGCTGAGCTTGGAAAACGGAGGCTTTTCCCTTAGAAAGTTGGGGACRGAGCCCAGCAAGTCCTGAGATTCTTCCTGAGCCCCCAGCATCTCCTGAGCTGGGAGCTGTGCCTTTGGTACGAGCTCTGTGACAGACTCTGATGGAAAATGGATCTGGCTGGAAAAATAACCCGGCTAAAGAAGGTTTAGCTGTGGGGTATCCCGGATTTCCAGCCCAGGCAGGAGTGGGGATGGGAGAGAGGGATTTGGTAGGGACACAGCCAGGGCTGAGTTTGGCTGGATTTAGAAAAGCTCGGGGAGTTTGTCCAGGTGGGCACAGAGCTGGGTTTGTGTCCGGTGTATTCTGGAGTGGAGGAGCAGTGAGGGAATTCCTGGGATAGCCTTCCCTGGGATTGCTGGGCTTTGTCCATCAGCCTGGGGTAGGAGAGAGGAAGGAGAGCCCAGATCAGCCTTGGGATGAAGGGGACTTTCCCTTCCCGTGCTCATGGACCCTGCTGGTGCTCGCTCAGGGCTCGTGTCCCGTTTCCTGCCTCCTGGGAGTCACTTTCCCAGCGGGATCTGCTCCCTCCACCTCATCTCGGCCTTGTTTGTGGCTTCCCGGTGTCCAGGCTGGCACTGGGGCTCGGGGCAGGCGCTGCTCTGGCTTCCAGCTGTGCTGTCACATCCCAAACCCGGCCGTGTCCCTTCCCTGCCATTCCCGAGCCCATGGAAGCCCGGCTCCCCGGCTGGATGAGCACGGAACCCGCGGAGCGGGAGCATCCCCTGGAGCTGGGCCGGGGGCTGCAGAGGAGGGTGGCCGGGCTGGCCCCGACTCTGTTGCGGGGGCGACACGAGGACGATGTCTGTGGTGCAGATGTGGGACGAGGAGGAGCGGCAGCCTCTGGATGAACGGCTCCCCTGGGGAGATTCCGGAGGGGAGGAGGAACTTCTGATCCCTCCTGGGACGACCTTCCCTGGGATTGCTGGGCTTTGTCCGTCAGGGTAGGAGAGAGGAAGGAGGCTCTGGACTGGCTTTGGGGTTTTTCCCTTCCTCGTGCCAGGATTGAGAAATGTCTCCTGAGGGTCCCAGGCACAGCAGGAATTGTAATCACCCAAAAGCCATCCCCAGGATCTGTAAAATCCCCTGAGGCTGAACACTGAGAGCTAAAATTCCACGGAGTGGCTCTGACATTGTATCAGTTCCGTGAATCCCATCTCCACCAGCCCCATCCCTTTTTTCCAGGCAGTAATTCATGGAATATCAACTCCCAGCAAAGAAGAAGCAGCAGAGGCTGTCTAGACACGGAGTGCTGGCCACAGAGCTTGCTCGGGAAGCTGCCTGCAACAACTCTAAGTTGTCTGCTCATAAAAACCTCCCAGGAGCTTTTGAAGGATCTTTCAGCCCATTTTCCTGCCACCCACACAGGGAATCTGCGAGAAAAAAAAAAAATCCCGAGTCCTGATTTTTCCCTCCTGAAAACCAGCCTGGGCCTCTCCTCGTGTGTCCGTAATTGAGTGGCTTTTGAAGCACAGCTCCTCGCAGTGCTGCTGGAATTGTGTCCTCATTCCCTCTGCCCTGGCTGGTGCTGGGCAGCTCCCGAGTTTTTTGGTGGGGAGGAAGAAGAATCAGGAATTTCTCCTGGGAAATAGTCAGCATTTGTGGTCCAGGCTGGTCTGGTTTAGTGTGTGGAGCACTGGCATCGCTGCCTGAAGGGAGATCCTCAATTATCCCAGGTTTTAGGGGTAATTTCTCCTCAGCAGTGCTGAGGTTCTGCAGACAGAGCTGGTGAATCCCTGTAATTCCCATAAACCATTTTCTCCCAGCTCTGCTGCAATTCCTGAAAAAGTATCAGGAATTTCTCCTGGGAAATAGTCAGCATTTATGATCCAGACAGGTCTGGTTTAGTGTGTGGAGCACTGGCATCGCTGCCTGAAGGGATATCCCTAAATTATCCTCGGTTTTAGGGACACTTTCCCCTCAGCAGTGCTGAGGTTCTGCAGACAGAGCTGGTGAATCCCTGTAATTCCCATAACGTGTTTTCTCCCAGCTCTGCTGGAATTCCTGAAAAAATACAGGAATTTTAATCAGCATTTACCATCCAGACAGGTCTGGCTTAATGTGTGGAGCACTGGCATTGCTGCCTGAAGGGATATCCCTAAATTATCCCAGGTTTTAGGGGCACTTTCCCCTCAGCAGTGCTGAGGTTCCGCAGACAGCTCCGAGATATGAATCCCTGTAATTCCAGAAGCCCTTTTCTCCCASCCCTGCTGCGATCCAAAGGGAGCAGCTTGCACTGCTCCATTATTTATACCCTGGATTTTCTTTCTCACCCCAGTCCCTTCCCTTGTGGAATTCCGTGAATCACTGTCAGCARGGGACAGCTTGGCAAATCCCTGCTCCCGTTCCATGGGATGCGGGCTCTCGGGAGCACGGGGAATTACGAGTGTGAGAGCAGTGCTGAGGGGTGATAAGCTGGAAGGGGAGATTTCCCTGGAATTTCAGGGAAAGGCTGCTCTGCTGCTGCGTTTGGATGTCCCCGGAGCTGCCACTGGGATGACTTTGCAGAATCTCATCCCGAGCTGGCAGCTGAGCTCGTCCTCGGAGGGGATTGCGGAAAAGCGGGAGCACGGCTGCTGGTCCCGGTGCAGGCACAGTCCCGTGGGGTTTCCACCCCCCAGACTGTCCTCTGTGCCTTTCTGGCTGTGTGGTTTGAGGGATTTTTGTCCTTTTCCCCCACAAATGACACAAACTGGGCCAGGGCTGCAGCAGAGGGTTGGAATCTTTGTCGCAAAGGAGAGCAAACACAACCTTTGGGAAAAGACTGAAAGGGCCAGGGTTGCTTCATCTGGGGAAGGCAGGGCAGGCCCACAATCCATCTTGGGCTGCAGAATGGGCTGGGGAGGATGAGGAAAAGCTCTGGGCTGCAATCTGGGCTGAGACTGCAGCAGGGAGAGATGAAGGAAGTGCTCCCTAATGGATAAAATCCCAGGAATGCTCCTGCATCCAAAGCTTTCCTGAATTGTCCTGTCTCAGTGTGGAGGAGTGCTGCTTTTCCAGGGAGACACAGCAAACGCAGCCATGTCCTTCCAGGGATTTTCAGGCTGCACTTTGGGCACAGTTTGTGCCAGAGATTCTCCAGTTGGGAGCTTCCCATGGATCTTTCCTCCACCRCTCTTCCCTCACCACTGGAATCCTTTCCCATTGAAACCTCTGGAGTGCTGAGTTCTGTGGTTGTGTCTTTAATTCCTCTACGGTGGAAATTTGATGGCTTTGGTTGCTAGGAGCAGGTCTAGGCTGGCAAAGAGCATTAGGACCAGGTTTAGGCTGTCGCAGAGGATTAGGACCAGGTTTGGGCTGTCACAGAGGTTTAGGACCAGGTCTAGGCTGGCACAGAGCATTAGGAGGAATTTTAACTCCCTCATATTTTCTTTTTTTTGCCTCCCAAGCCGCAGGTTTTTAATGAATTCCCTCCTTTCCCCTGGCAGAGCTGCTTTGATGGCTCATTATCCCGCTGCTGTTCTTGCTGTCTCTCCTCACGCAGCTCTCACCTTTCAGGGATGGTTCTGGAAGGATCAGAGGGATCAGGATGCAGATTTGCCTGGGGATGTGGGAAGGGGCGCGGGGATCTCTCCTGCTTCATTTTCTCTTTTCCTTGCAGTCTCTGAGCTGAGCTGTGGCCCTGACTCGTGGCCCTGCTGTCCCCCCTCCCCAGGGCCGCCTCCCTTGGAGCCCCTCAGTTCTGGGGGGTTTTAAAGGGTTTAAAAAGGGTTTGTTCCCTCCCAGTGTCCCTCTGACACTTCCCTTGTCCCTTTGTCACCTGATTCTCCCTCAGTGCTGCTCCCTTTGCAGCTTTTTGGCTTTGGAGCCGGTCCAAGGGACTGGTTCTGTGTCCTCTGCAGAATGTCAGCTCCGTGTTCCTCCCTTGTGCAAAGCCGCCAGGAAACGCTGGATTTCGGGAGCGGAGATTTATGATTGCATTTTCATTCGGCATTTGCACAATGCTTTCAGCATTCAAGTGCACTTGGGTGTCCAGATCCCCTTGGTTAACAAGGCTGGCTCCTTCCGACAGCCCTGGTGAAGGAAATGTGGGAATGCCACCCAGAGAATCTCTTGTCTCCATTGCTCTGTTGTACTTGTTACATATTTATTAACTATTCCATTAAAAATAGAATAATTCCTCGTTCTGCTTTGCCCAGTCACGTAGAAGAGTTTTCCTTGACTCCCACCCCCTCTCTCTGGCAGCTTTCCTGCTCCTGATGTTTGAAGCAGCTCCTCATTATTCCGATATTAACTAATTAGCTGCTCACACGGCGCTGCTRTTGGCGTGGATCACTCTGCACGTGTGCTGAGCTGCGCTCCAGCCTCTTGAATTTTCCAGGGTGGGAAATTTTTTTTGTCTTTTTGTTCCTCGAAATTCTCCCCCGCTGCTGTTTAACCCCGGTGAGAGGGGGGTGAATGCTGAAATTGCCTTTTCAGAGTTGCACCTGGGAGCGCAGAAGTGGCTTCGGAGCCGCTCCGTTCCACCCACCAGCATTTAACGCTTGTAGCTGCTCCTTTCCAATTCCTTTTTTGGCTGGGGAAGGGTTGGAMCCCCCGGTGCTGCTATTCCCTGGGATACGGGATGGTGACAGTTTTATCCCTGCTCCCAGCGAGGTTTGGGTGTTTTATCCCATCGTTAACGCCTCACGGGGATGGAGGAGCAGCACTTCCCGAGCAGCACTTCCCGCTGCGGGTTATCCTCTGGGAAGAAAATCCTTTGGTGGCAATCCCAAACCCCGAATCGTGGCACGGCTCCCTCGCGCCCTACGGAGTGGGAAGGGTTTGGGATTGGGGCAGGCACCCTCTGGCAGCAGTGGGATGGGGAGGTGACCCCGTGGAGGAGGTGGACTCTGGGAATCGCTTCCCTGGGAATCCAGGGGGTGCTTGGCTCTGCTTCCATTGGGCTGTCAGGTGCTGAGCTGGGGACCAGCGGTGTTGCTGGGCTGGCYGAGGGGCCCCTCAGTAGGAGGTGGTGTTCTGCAGCTCGGTCCTGTGCCCATCCCAGATCCAGGGTGGTGTTTGGGGGGCCAGGATGTCCCTGTGTCCCTCTGGAATCTCGGCTCCCCCTGCTCGTGCAGGTGTGTGACATCCCTGGCACGGGGTGGCAGCAGGGCCAGGGCAGTGCCCGTCCCTGTGCTGGCACTGCTGGGGCACCTCCAGTGCTGGGGRCAGCTCTGGAGAGACCCTGAGGGGCTGGAGCGTGTCCAGGGAAGGGAACGGGGCTGGGAAGGGGCTGGAGAATTCCTGAGGGAGCTGGGAAAGGGGCTCAGCCTGGAGAAAAGGAGGCTCAGGGGGGACCTTGTGGCTCTGCACAACTCCCTGACAGGAGGGGGCAGCCGGGGGGGGTCGGGCTCTGCTCCCAGGGAACAGGGACAGGAGGAGAGGGAACGGCCTCAGGCTGGGCCAGGGGAGGCTCAGGGTGGATACCGGGAAAATTCCTTCCTGGAAAGGGCTGTCCAGGCCTGGCACCGCTGCCCAGGGCAGGGGTGGAGTCCCCATCCCTGCGGGGATTTCAGAGCTGTGTGGATGTGGCACTTGGGGATGTGGGTAGTGCTGGCCCTGGTGCTGCTGCTTCATTTGTGGTTGGACTCGATGATCTCAAAGGACTTTTCCAGCCTCAAGGATTGTGTGGTTCCCAGGGAGCAGCTGTCCAGACTCTTGTCCTGCTCTCTGTGGGCTCAAGGAGCCACCAGAAGGGCTCTCCTCAGACTGTGCCACCACCAGAGCGGTCCCGTGTCACCCCTGGCCAGGGCAGCAGCTGCTCCGGGCTGACCCTTCTGCTGGACGCTGTCCTGCTCAAGRTGCTTCCACCCCCAGGGCCATAATTCCTTGAAAAATCTGGATCCAGGAGCTCAGGCTCCGCAGGATTTCCTGTGGCTGCGCTTTCAGAAAGAACCTCCTTTAATAAATCTTCAGGTGCAGCTTTGGGCCATTGCGAAGATTTGTTTGGCCAAAGCTCCCGGGGACAGGGTGAGGTTGTTGAAGTTGTCCTATGCGGGGTCAGGAGTTGAATTTGTTGGTCCTTGTGGGTCTTTTCCAGCTCTAAACGATTCCCTGATTTCTTGGGAATGCCCAGGCTGCTGCAGGAGTGAGGATGCACGGTGTGAACTTCCTCTCTCCRCTTCCAAACCCATTTGGATTTGGAAAATGAGCGCAGGGATAATGGGCTCTGCTGCGGGGGCTGGCAGGACAAACACCCTGGGTGCTGCTTCCAGGCCCTGGGACACGAGGGAGCAGCAGGGCAGGGAATCCTCAGCCAGAGGCACTCAGGGAGCTGAGGATGAGCTCCCATTCCTGCTTTTTGGGTGCTTTTGGGATTTTAAAGTGCAGGCAGCGAAGGAAAGGTCCCAGTCTGCAGAGGGGACTTTTGTTCCTGACCTCCCAGATGGGTTGGGCTGGAAGGGACCTTAAAGAGCATCAAGCTCCAGCCTCTGCCAGGGGCAGGGAATCTCCCATGCTGGCCCAGGAATCCTGGGGAATTTTCAGTGACCCGTTACTGATCTTTGTCCTAATGATTTTCTTCTGCCTGCCCACCCAGCTGGGGTCAGGGATGCCGAGGGAGAGGGATGTGGGATGGGACCAGGGCTCAGCTCTGCCCTCGCCACAAAAAGAGCAAACAAATTCTTCTCCTTAAAATCTGTCAGCGATGGGAAGAGATGTCCCAGGTTTTCCCACAAAAGGTTCTCTGAGAAGCCAAGCGTTGGTGCCGTCCCACAACCAGAGCTGCGACCGGATAAGTTTGCACCACTGACGTGTTCCCATAGCCCTGTTACCATTCTGCTTTTTTTTTCCAGCTCCTTAGTTAATAAAGGAAGGGGAATGTAAAGAGGGAGGGAATGGAAGGTTCCCCCTGAAAATTGCAAATTCTTAACTCTGTTTAAAACTCTAGCAGAAACACCTGCCAACCGACACTCCATCAGGAAACCCAGCACTTGTCCCTCCACCACCCCCTGGATGTCCCTGATACCACTGGCAACGGAGGCTTGAGCTGCACTGCAGCCAAAAAGAGACCCTGGCAAAGACTACCCGCCTCCACGAGAGCATCCATACCAGTGTCCAGAGGAGAAAATCCCCTGAAGGATTTGAGGACTTGTTGGGACGATGGGCTGTGGGTGTTTCTGATTGTTTTTGTTGTTCTGTGTATGTTTGGTTGTTTGGGGCGTTTGGTTCTGGGATCTCTGGGAGAGGCCTCTTTAAGTAATACAGAAAAGAGGAGCTGTGGTGGCTGGTTAGCCGTGGTAAAAGGCACAGAGAGAGCTCTAGGTAAGACAGTCTCTGGTGCCAAACACTTATCGGTTATGGTGAGGGAAGGAAGCCTCTCCCAGGGTGCCTGTTCGGTTGTGGTAATGTACCCCAGTTCTGATTGCCCAATTCGGCTGTGGCAATGTACCCCAGTTCTGATTGCCCA
>RAHM01000332.1:523672-537686 GCA_003713295.1 Parotia lawesii
CCTGTGTCCTGTCCCTCCAGCCCTTGTCCCCAGTCCCTCTCCAGCTCTCCTGGAGCCCCTTTAGGCCCTGCAAGGGGCTCGGAGCTCTCCCTGGAGCCTTCCCTTCTCCAGGGGAACATTCCCAGCTCTCCCAGCCTGCCTCCAGAGCAGAGGGGCTCCAGCCCTGGAGCAGCTCCGGGGCCTCCTCTGGACTCATTCCAACAAATCCACACCTTCCTTGCACAAACCTTGGCCGTGAGCTCTTTTCCTTTAGGGTTTGGATTTTGCTTTCCCGGAGCTCTCAGTCAGGACTGGACAATTTGGGATCTCCTCTGGTGCCATCCAGTGGCAAAATCCGGGATCGTGCCTTGTTTGGGGCCGTTCCCGGGATAAGCGAGGGAAATTGGGGAACAGAAGGGCTTTGCTCAAGGATGCAGCGAGATTCCTTGGGACGTGCCTGGTGCGGGAAGGGCAGGACACGGGAATGTCGGGAGAAGGACGATGGATGAGCCCATCAGTCGCGTTTTTCCTTTTCATTCCTGGCCTGATTAATCCCGGGCACCGATTGGTTCAAGGAATTTTACTGATTTGATTTACAATTAATTTACTTGGATTGCAATTAATTCACATGGATCACAATTAATTTACATGAATCAGAGTTAATTTACATGGATCACAGTTAATTTACATGATCCACAATTAATTCAGTCCTTGATTAAGCTTCGCAGGGCGGGTCAGGTGCTCAGGAGCAGCGAGCAGAGGCCGCAGGTTGATCCCAGTGTTCCTCTGGCAGAGGGTGAAGGACATTCCCAAATCCTGCAGAACCATCCCAGATTCTGCCCCTCCTTCTCCTTCYACCCCTTGGAATTATAAATTTAATTTTATATTAAAATTATAATAATATATAATATATAATTATGAATTAAATAGAGACATTAATAATGTTTATAGAATTAATATAAATATCAATAATTTAATTAATGTGATTATTAATTAAATGTTAAATATAAACCCGCTCCTGGGAACAGCCCAGTTATTGCCCTTTTTCTCTGTTGCCCACACCTGCACCACGAGGTAAATTTGGGTTTGCTGCTCCTAATAAATATCTTGTGATCCCAGTTTTCCAATTTAACTTCCCAGACTTGCAGCAAAGCAGTTTTTGGTGGATTCTTGACCCAATTCCCCCTTTCAGGGAGGCTTTGAGTTGCCCTTCCCTGCTCCCTTCCTGCTCTGAGCTGCAGCAGCTGCGCAGATCCCGGAGTTCTGGCGCTGGGTTCCCRTTTCAGGARCGCAGGGGAYGTCCAGGGGATGTTTTTTAGGTCGTGGGCGTGGTGCAGGTGCCTGATTTTCCCTTGGCTGCACAATCCTGGTGTCTGGGGACAGTCCCTGTGCCCCTGGAACCACCCTTGGCGCAGCCCTGCTGGGAAACAGATCCGTGCTCCAGAGTTTGTATCCCGAATCCCCAGGGTGGGAGTTTTCCCAGGAGAGGGTCAGGAAAAACTGAATTCTGTGGAAAATCCTCTTTTCCTCGGCCTGGGCGGGGGGTGTTTGGAGAGCGGTGAAATGGGAAACTCCCAAAGGGGAGAGGGAGGCACCTGGTCCGGGATTAGGCTGCAGCCCCACAAATGCTATTTTTGTGTGATGTTTCTGTGTCGTACAGAGCTGCTCCAGCTCTCCAGAGGGAACAGCAGGGTTTCCCCCCTTTCCTGTATTTTTCCTGCTGTTTTGGGGCTGTTCTTGGGGGGTTTTCCCTGCCTGGTTGGATCCCATTCCGTCTGTGCCATGTGTGTTCCCGCTCTCCCTGTTCTAGATGCTTTGATCGCCTCTCAGGACCCCCAGGAAGGCTCTGGAAAATCCTCATCACCATCCAGATCCTGATTTTTTCCCATTTATTTCTAAAATCTCCTCTCGGCTCCTCACTCTGGAGTGTGGAAAAGCGCAGTTTAATCCCGTCTAGAAGCCTCAACATGAAATCATAAACGACGTCATCCAGAATCGCTCCCAGTGTGGCTTTGGGGTGCTCAGGAGTTGTTGCTGCGCCCCAGGATGGTTTATCCAGGCTGGAATTCCCTGTATCCCTCCTGCCCTTCCCTCAGATGCCGTTGAGGCCATCCTGGGAGCAGCCCTGGATTTCCCAGAGCCTCCTAAAGCTGCCCAAATCCCCTGAAAAACCATCCCAAGGGACGCGGGGAGSCTTTGAAAGGACAAAAAAGTGACGGGGAAAATAAAGGCCAAGTTTAATGAGGGTAAGAACGGGGCTAAGGAACTTCTTTAATTAGATTGAGGCAACTAAGAGAGAAATGAGTGGAGCTGGGTGAAGGACAGACACCAGGCGCGGACCTGAGGATGTGGAAGGCGCTGGCAAAGCTCAGCCAAGACCTTTTTATTCCGATTTATWTATTTATTCCTATTTATTTACTCCTATTTATTCATTCCTATTTATTTATTTATTTATTCCTATTTATTTATTTGTTTGTTCCTATTTATTTATTTATTTATTCCTATTTATGTATTTCTATTCCTATTCCTGCTCATTCCGGGGGTCCTTGGGTGATCCAAGCTGCCCCCAAGACCTCTTTATTCCCGTTCCAGTGCTTTTTACAGCCCTTTCCATGTAAAAATTTGTTCCTGTTATCCGATCGAAACCTCCCCTGGTGTGGAGGGAGGGGGCAGAGCAGGAGGTGTTGGATGGGTGGAGATGGGGGAAGCTCGGAGGTGCTGGCGTCCCACAGCTTCCGTGGGGCTGGCGAGGCCTGGGGGGTTTCCCAGAGGAGCTGGGACGCGCTCCACAGCGGCTGAATTTTCACGGAATTTTCGCGACGCTTCCATGACGTTTTTATGGAATTTTCGCGACGTTTTCACTGAATTTTCGGGGCATCTCCACGAGATTTTCAAGGCATTTCTGCGACGTTTCTGCGACGCTTCTGCAACATTTTGTGGAATTTCTGTGATGTTTTCAAGGAATTTTCATGGAATTTCTGCGACGTTTCCGCGGAATTTTCGCTACGTTTTCGCGGCATGTTCAGGGAATTTTTCGTGACATTTCTGAGATGTTTTCACGTAATTTTCAGTGTTTTCGTGGAATTTTAGYGACATTTTCACAGAATTTTTGTGATATTTTTGTGATGTTTTCATGGCATTTTCAAGGAATTTTTGCAGAATTTTCCGYGACATTTTTATGGAATTTCTGCGGCATTTTCACAGAATTTCCGCAACGTTTTGGCGACGTTTCCGTGACATTTTCACGGAATTTTGGTGGCATTTCCACTGGATTTTCACAGCATTTTCGTGACATTTCCGTGACATTTTTGTGGAATTTTGGTGACATTTCCACGGAATTTTCGCGACATTTTCGTGACATTTTCACGACATTTTCATGGAATTTTCACCTCATTTCCACCTGTGAGCACAGTGTTTGTCTGGTTGGTGGCTGCTGCCCTGAGCAGGGTCCAGCTCGGCAGACACTGGATGGCGGGATCGACTCTTCCACTTCTTCTGGTGGTTTCCACCCAAAGCCCTGGAAGCACGGAAACAAAAATGATGATTTCTCCTTTCTGCTTTGAATCCATCCGGTTTAAGATTGCAGTGATTTTATCCCATTTTTTTTCCTGAATTAAAAAGCTCTTCGGGACCTTTTTTTTTTTAAAGGAAGTTATTCAAGGTGGATATGAGGAAAAATTCCTTCCCTCAAAGAGTGGTCGAGCATTGAACTCAGGGAAGTTTTGGAGTCGCCATTCCTGGAAGTGTTCAGGAAAAGAGTGGGTGAGGCACTTTGGGATGTGGTGTGGTGCACAGAGGTTGGATTTGATGATCTTGGAGACCTTTTCCAACCCTAATTCCATGATAATCACTTCCAGTAATTAAATCGCCTCAGTGTCCCTCTGAAGTAGCAAAGCAGGGAGGTCTCTCCATGTCCAGACACATCCGAGGTGCTTTGTCCAGGCTGGGATTTGCCTGCCCGGTGCTCTGGGTTTGGAATTTCCTTCCCATCCGAGTTCCCGAGAAAGGTGGCATCACTGTGGTTTCGCACCCTGTGGTGCCCCCGGTGAAACTCAGAGTTCCACTGGAGCTCAGACTCAGAATCCCCCGGAGCACAGCAGAGCAGCTGACCCCCCTGAGCTCTGTCTTGTGTTCCAAACCCCAGAGCTGATCCCATTCCATCCCTCCCGGTGTGCCCTGTCCCTCATTCCAAACCCCACAGCTGATCCCATTCCATCCCTCTCGGTGTGCCCCATCCCTCATTCCAGACCTCACGTCTGATCCCATTCCGTCCCTCCCGGTGTGCCCTGTCTCTCATTCCAGACCCCAGAGCTGATCCCATTCCATCCCTCTCAGTGTGCCCTGTCCCTCATTCCAAACCCCACATCTGATCCCTTTCCATCCCTCTCGGTGTGCCCTGTGTTCCAAACCCCGCAGCTGATCCCATTCCATCACTCCTGGTGTGCCCCATCCCTCATTACAGACCCCAGAGCTGATCCCATTCCATCACTCCTGGTGTGCCCTGTCTCTCATTCCAAACCCCACATCTGATCCCTTTCCATCCCTCCTGGTGTGCCCTGTGTTCCAAACCCCAGAGCTGATCCCGTTCCATCCCTCTCGGTGTGCCCCATCCCTCATTCCAGACCTCACGTCTGATCCCATTCCGTCCCTCCCGGTGTGCCCTGTCTCTCATTCCAGACCCCAGAGCTGATCCCATTCCATCCCTCTCAGTGTGCCCTGTCCCTCATTCCAAACCCCACATCTGATCCCTTTCCATCCCTCCTGGTGTGCCCTGTGTTCCAAACCCCAGAGCTGATCCCGTTCCATCCCTCCTGGTGTGCCCCATCCCTCATTCCAGACCCCAGAGCTGATCCCATTCCATCCCTCCCGGTGTGCCCCATCCCTCATTCCAAACCCCACATCTGATCCCTTTCCATCCCTCCCGGTGTGCCCTGTGTTCCAAACCCCGCAGCTGATCCCATTCCATCCCTCCCGGTGTGCCCCATCCCTCATTCCAGACCCCACATCTGATCCCATTCCATCCCTCCCGGTGTGCCCCATCCCTCATTCCAAACCCCACGTCTGACCCCGCTCCGTCCCTCCCTGTCCCCAGACGTGCTGGGACGCGCGGCACAGAGAGGCACAGCAGAACATTTGTGGTGCTTCCCATCCACATCCTCCCATTCCTGTGGCTTCGTGTCTGCCCCCTGATTTCGACACTTTTCCCAACAATTGTCCATATGGGCCGAACATTCCAAAACTCGGAGCAACGTGTGAGCAGGGCCCGTTGTGGATTCCGTTCTTGATTTAAGCAGCGTTGTTTACAGGCATCGTGAGGATGATTCATCCCTGCCTTAATGTTCCCCAGCTTGGACGGGCTGGAATTTCTCTCGCCTGGTTCTCGGAGCGTTCCCATCCTACACATGGCTCAAATCAAGCGTCCTTCCCRCTTGGAAGAGCCACGGAGAGCGGCTGACGCATCGCCTTTGTTCTGGGGAATTGTTTCCATTGTCCTCCCGAAAAGGGGACAAAAGGGAGTTGGAAGCTCAGCTCATGGCCACCTCTCCCCATCCCGGCCTCGTGTCCTGGAGCTGCTCTGCCTTCCCTGGATTGGGGTTGTTCCCTTCGTTCCTGGCTCTTCTGGAAGCCRGACACGGATTTGTTCAAGCTCTTCTCGATGGCTTTGAGCATCTGAAATTCCTTCTTTAATAGGGACGTTCTAACCAGGTCGTTCCATTATATCGTTAATTAGAGGAGTTAGCCTTCATTTCCTTCGGCATCTTGCCTGGCAGGGAAGAGCTGGATCCCATCCCAGAGGTGGCTGTGGCTTTATGGGGGCTCTGTTTTTCCACTAATTTATGGTCTGAAAGTGCTTTGTTGTCATCAGCGAGCTCTTAAGGAGACTTTGGAATATTCATCCAGCACAGGGTGCCCAGAGCAGTTGTGGCTGCCCCTGGATCCCTGGCAGTGTCCAAGGCCAGGCTGGACACTGGGGCTTGGAGCAGCCTGGGACAGTGGGAAGTGTCCCTGCCCATGGAATGAGATGAGCTTTAAGGTCCCTTCCCACTCAAACCATTCCATGATTTTAAAGCCCTGATCTCGTGCGAATGAGGGAAATGGGGATTTGTCTGTTGCCGTCGGTGGAAGCTGAGTTGGGTCCTTAGAAATCCTTGGAAAACCTGGCAGGATTTGATACCCAGGGTCAGAGCCATCAGTTCCGTCAGCTCCTGGGAGCGCCGGTGAGGATCAGGGGGGTTTCCAAGGAGCTCCAGCTCTTCTGGAGTTGAAACTGTGGAAAACAGGATTTCAGGGACCTCCAGAAGCCACCCCCTGAATCGTGTCCCTGCCTGAGGAGGTGTTTGGTCTCTGTAGCAGCAAACGCACCATTTCTGACTTATCCTTAGGGACGATCCATTTAAAGAGATCCCGGAACACGCCCTGGTGATCCCTCCTGGATTTCAGCCCCTCTCACAGTCGGGAAACTTCCCCCAATGTTTAACCTGTTTCTCCTGGGCAGTTTGAGCCCATTCCTGTTGCTCTTCTCTTCAACAGACACAAATATTCCATGGGAATGTGAGTCCTGGCCTCCTCCGGTCCTCACAGATCCCAAATCCATTGCCTTTGGATCCAGCTTTCCTCTCCGAGCATGTGCCTGTTAAAACACTCCTCTGATGAAGCTTTTGGGAAGTTTAATTGGAAATTCATCATCCCCTGGTCCTGTGCATCCCTAATTTTGATGGCACGGGTCCTGGGGATGGAGGGAGCGTCAGCCTGGAGAAATGAGATGATGGAGAGCTGCAAGGGGAGAGTAGAACACAGGAGATCTTCTGCCATTCCCAGTTTTCTCTTTCGGGAAGCCCCCGAGTCACATGGGTTTTTGAGGATGTCTCCTGCAGAGCTTCTCTGCTTTTGGGATCATGACCTGAGTCTTCTCCAAGGGATTCTTATTCCTAAACCCCCTCGTGGAGCAGCTCAGCCACAGAACCCGATGTCCCTGGTGATGCTGGGATGTCCTGTGTGGCCTCCAGCTGCCTCTCCCCACAGCACTGATCCCCTCCAGGTCCTGTGCCAGGTTGGGATGCCAGGCGGGTATTCCAGAGAGTTCCAGGATCTGGATTCCAGCACCTGGAGCCTCCGTGTCCTCTAATCCGAGACTGGCACGTGAGTGCTGGAGCAGTAGTGGGGCTGGAAATGAGACTGGGTCTCCTGTGGCTGAGGCTGTGCTGAGGAGAAGAACGGGGTCAGCACATTCCTGTCCCCACCCGGGGTCCCCACTGGGGCCTTTCCTTTGGGAGCCGCTGCTGGGATTGCTCCGGTCCAGTGGGATTAAATGGATCAAGGGTATCCCGAGGCTTACCAGGAGCCTCRCTCCCTCTGGGTGCTGTGCCCAGGCTGGGTGGGGCTCTGGAAGGTGCCCCGTGGGCAGTGGGGTGGTCTTTAGGGTCCCCTCCAGTCCCAACCATTCCGTGATGCTGGGAGAGGCTGTGAGGGCCGAGCAGGCGTTCCTGGGGCTGGAGCAGGGGCTGGCAGGGAGGAATTCCCCCGGCACAGCTGCATGCAGAGCATGGATCCATCTGCTGCTGGAAGCAGGAGCTTCCCAACACAATGGGTTGGCAGCCAGGAGCTGGACTGGGCCATCTCAGTCAGCTCCTGCCCCGAGGGAGACCTCGAGYTGACCCTGATACCGACCCAGGCGCTTCCTGAGGGAAGGAGCTGGAAGCTGCCGGGACGGGGATGCGGTGCCAGGCGGGGAGGCTGCYGCCTTCCTCTTAAAATCCAGGGATGAGCAGATCCAGGGATGCTGCTGGCTGGTGGTGCTGTCCCGCTGCTGGAAGCGATCAATCAGCTGCTGTCCGCGGGGATGGGTTCTGTGTGGCTTCCCGGCGCAGAGTATTTAACGTCGGGCACGTCCCGAGGATTTGTTGTGCCGCCGTTGGATGTTGTGACAACRTTTCTTCCCAGCAGAGAGGAGGGGGCAAGACTCGGAGCCAAGAATGCTCCGAAAAAAATCCARATCAACTTGTTTAAACAATGCAAAAGACAACAAAACGAGCTTTGTTCGTAGGGAAGGAGCTTTTATTGGGCAATAAAACAGCAAGAAGAGACATTAAAATCATTCTGCGGTAAAATAATCTGCTTGGAGAGCTGGGGAGGGCTGGGAGAGGGAGGCCGGGAAGTTCATCGGGATGAGGCTTCCTTCAGCTCCGGGGCCGACAGCACAGGGAGGACGTGGAGCTGCTGGAGAGAGTCCAGAGGAGGCCTCGGAGCTGCTCCAGGGCTGGAGCCCCTCTGCTCTGGAGCCAGGCTGGGAGAGCTGGGGGTCTTCACCTGGAGGGGAGTCAGGGATTGGAATGGGAATTGCCTTCCCTGGGAGTGGCGAAAGGCCCTGGATGTGGCACTCGGGGCAGGGTTTGTTGTGACCACGGTGGTGCTGGGTTACGGGATGAGCTGCAGGATCTGGCAGGGCTTTTCCAACCTTAATCGTTCCATGTTTTTGTAGCAGAGGACTTTTTCCATGGCTTTGTGCTCCCCATGTCCTCCCCCAGCCTTTTCCCTTCAAATCCAAACCCAATTCCTTTGGTTTTTCACGGATCAGTAAATCAGGAGCTGTGGCTGGGGGGGGAGTTTGGGGCCTCTCCTTCCTCCCCTGATCCCTTGGGACTCCTGGTCCTGCTCATGCCCTTTCCTTGGACCYGTGCTGACCTTCATCCTCCTCAGCTTCTGGAATCCCTTCCCGTTTCCCTTCCCAAGCCCTGTGACTCCCTCGGCTGCGGTGGCACCGCCATCTTCCCCAGGAACAGTTGGCACCGGCTTTCCCAATTTCCTCCTGAAACCGCTGAGGAAAGCCAGGCCCGGCACAAACCCACGAGGAAGCCCTGTTGAAAAGCTCCTCCTGGCTTGGGCCAGATGAGTCCCGGGGGGCTTTGGGGTGGTTTTTGAGGAGCATTTGGATGTGGTTTGTGGGAATTCTCTGTGCTGGCTTCCTCCTGGAGCTGTGGGAACGCCCACCTGGGGCCGTTCCTGGCTGGAGCCAAGGTGTTCCCAGCTGGAAAACCGGGGTTATCCTGACAGAAATGAACTTCAGTGGTGCTCTTCAGCAAGTGCTTTGTTTCCTACCCGGCAGGAATGGGGTATCCCTGGTGTTTTGTGGGATTTTACAGCGGTTGGAAGGGTTTCTGTTGTAAACGGGAGATTGGATGGGGAGGGAAATGCGAGTGGAAGAGGCGAGGGCGTGAGTAGGACAAATCCGCGTGGGAATGCTTTTGTAATGCCGAGTGCTTGTGATTGAGGACTTTAAACTCTTCCAAAATGGACAAAAAATGGAGTTTTCTGTATTTTTGATGTAAATGGGGACCTGCGTGGGTGACGGGGCAAAGCAGAGTGCTCTTAAGTTCTGGGCTTGAATTTTGAGTTTAAATTTTGAGCTTGATTTTGGGCTTGATTTTGAGCTTCAGTTCTGGGCTTTAATGCAATTCTGGGTTTAAATTCTGGGCTTAAATTTTGAGTTTAAATGTTGAGCTTAAATTCTGAGCTTAAATTTTGAGTTTAAATGTTGAGCTTAAATTCTGGGCTTAAATTTTGATCTTAAATGTTGAGTTTAAATTGTGGGCTTAAATTATTTTGGGATTAAATGTTGGGCTTAATTTTGAACTTGATTTTGGGCTTAAATTTTGGACTTCAATTCTGGGCTTCAGTTCTGGGCTTTAATTCAATTCTGAGTTTAAATTTTGGGCTTCAATTTTGAGCTTCAGTTCTGGGCTTCAGTTCTGAGCTTTAATTCAATTCTGAGCTTAAATTTTGGGTTTAAATTTTGGGCTTTGATTCTGGGCTTAAATGAATTCTGTTTAACTGGCAGAACGAAAACAAAAAGCGGGTTCTCCTCTTGCTTTCCCCCCCGCCCCCCCAGGTAACTCGAGGTGTAACCCAGCCCCTCAGCGGGGAGTCTTTGGCGTGCTGGGGCTGTGTCAGAACTGGATAAACCTCGGAATCACGAGGCTCAAACTCCTGCCAGTTCCATCCTGACCAGGCATTAATCCTGAGACTTTCTCTGCCCTTTTTTCCGCGGAGCTGTTGCACCACTCTCGAAGCCCTCGTTGTTTTTCTGCCGTGCTCGGTGGTTAATTTGTTTATTACGAAAGTTAGATGAAGATTAAACAAACTGCTAATGCTTTTATGTAGCTTAATGAGAAGAAAATGTTTYGGAGGGACTCAAACCACTACAGAAGTTTTAAAGGAGGGGGGGGGGGAAAGAAAATTGAAATCCTCAGCAGAGTCAGGAATTTGTTCCTCTATTAATTGAAAACAAAACCCGCTCATGTTCTGCCATCCCCAGCTCGTCCTCCCTGCGTTGTCCCAGAGCTCTTTCGTTCTGTCCCCGGAGATTTCCCTCCTCTGCAGTTATTTAGGTTCCTTCTGCGCCTCGTCCCGGAGGAGCTCTGGTTGGGAACCGAGTTGGGTCAGCCCTGCCTGCGGCCCTGTGCTCTGCCTGATGGGATCAGGGAATGCTTCGGGGTGCAGGGACCTCAAATCCCACCCAGAGCCACCCCTGTCCCAGGCTGCTCCAAGCAGCCCTTCCCATCCCTGGAAGTGTCCCAGGCCAGGCTGGACGGGGCTTGGAACCACCTGGAATAGGGGGAGGTGTCCCTGGGTGCACCTGGATGGGCTTTAATGCCCCTTCCCAACCCAAGCCACTCTGGGATTGTCCCCTGCTGCCTCTGGCCGTGTCTGAAGGAGATTTCTACGTGGGCTTGGTGTCCCTCTGAGTTTTCTCTTGGCTGTACCCCCAAATCTCTGCTTTTTCCCCAGTTTTGGCTGCTGTGGGTGGAGGAATGTCCAGGCAGTGTCCAGGGAGTGTCCAGGGAGTGTCCAGGCAGTGTCCAGGCAGTGTCCAGGGCCTCGTGGGGGCTGAGCTGAGGCAGAGTCCAGGGAGGCTCTGGGGTGCCGGGGCAGGTGGGGCTGTGGGATGTTCCCCACCCCCCTTGTGCTCCTCTCTGAGCCCCCCTCGCCTGCTGCCGCCTGGAAAAGGGCAGAGGCGCCTGTGGATCCCCATGGGAGCGCCTGAGGGCGCTGGGAATGCTCAGCTGGAGCAGGGGAAACTGAGGGAGACTCATCGGGATTTGCTCCTCCCGAGGGGCAGCTCCCATCTCTGGGACAGGGACAGGATCCGGGGAATGCTGGAGCTGGGCCAGGGGAGGTTTAGGTTGGATTTCAGGGAAAGGTTCTTCCCCCAGAGGGTGCTGGGCACTGCCCAGGCTCCCCAGGGAATGGGCACGGCCCCGAGGCTGCCAGAGCTCCAGGAGCGTTTGGACAGCGCTGCCAGGGATGCCCAGGSTGGGGTTGTTGGGGTGTCCGTGCAGGGCAGGGGTTGGATGGATGATTCCTGTGGATCTCAGGATATTCCATGACTTTATGACCCCTGGCACAGCCGGATCTTTGTCTGGGACATCCCATTTTTAATGGTTTGGCCGCTCTCTCTGCTCCAGCTTTGGTTTGCCCCTATTTTGGGGGATGAACTTTGCACATGGGAGCTCCTGATCCATTTGTGGCTTTCCTGGAAAGATTTTTCCAGTTTGACCTTTCAGAAAAAAAAAAAAAAAACCAAGCCAAAAAACAACAAAACCGAAGTAGATTTTTAACGGATGCTGAAATTGTGAAACTTAACAATCCAATCCAAGGGATTTTAAAGTCCTCCTCGATGGTTTTGTTTAGCGAGTGCACTTAAAAACCCTAAACCAGAGAGCAGAGGCTGCAGGGGGAGAATTCCAGCCTGCTCCACAATTCCCAGATAAGTGCCTGCGGGACAGCCCTTCTGCCTCAGACTTTTTTAATCAAAAGCCTTTTTGTGGAGGAGCTTTTCTGACCAGCAATTTATTCTTTTAATGGCAAAGAAGGCAAAAAAAAAAAAAATCAAAAAAAAAAGCAGCCTCTAGGATGGTTTTGTGCAGCTCAGTCCCAGCCTTAAAACCAACAGAGGGATCAGCCCAAACCGAGCTTAATTCTTGTGTCCTTACCCCTGGCTGTATCTTTGCGCTGTGCTCTCGGGGTTACTGGCACCTAGAAACAGAAATGGCAGATAATTCTCCTTTTGGAGCAGTTTCTGTGCATCACCCCCGGCGCCTCCGGAATTCCTGGCTGCTCCAGGGGACTTCCGTGGAGTTCCAGGCTGTGTTTGGTGTTCGGACCTAGAGCAGGGTGGGTGAGCACAGGGAGCGGGAGTGAGGGAGCTGGGAATCCAGAGCTTTGGGATCCCAAAGGTTTGGAGGCAGGAAGAGGGRATGTCCCAGGTGTGGGAAATCTGGGAGAAATATTTAGGGATCTGGAGAGCCCTGGCAGTGCCAGGCGGGTGACGCTGCTCCCGTGGGCAGGATTTGGGATCACCGGGAGGGTTTTCCGAGACTGATGTCAGCTGAGGAAGATGGATCCGTACCAGAACCAGGGTGGGAGGCAGTGTGGAAGGAGGGGACGGTGGAATTTGGGGTTTCGGGGTTTGTTCTTGGCACCGTCAAACCGAGTGTTTAACGTGGATTGTTTGGAGCTGGGAGTCACCACGGGGTTCCTGTGGGACGATGTTCCAGAGCCAGAACCATCCCAAAGTGCTGCAATGTCCATCCTGCAGCTTTGGAGCGCTGGGATCTGGGGCCGGCCTGGCTGTTCCCTGTTCCCTCGTGTTCCGGAGGGAGATGGAGGGGGAGGAGGCTGGTTCTGCCTGGGAAAGGGATCCTGGAGGAGCAGCAGAGCTCAGAAGGGAAGGTCCAGGGCCTGTGTAGGGCTGGTGTTTCCTTCCTGCCTGGCACTAATTTATTTTTTCCACACAMAAGTTTGGCTAAAAAGGAATAAAATAATAGAATTTCTGATGATAAAAGGGTTTTACTCCTCAGACCTTTCCATCTGAGCTTTGCCACCTCCACAGGGAATTTTTCCTGGACATTTTAAGGAATTTTGAGGATTTCCCCCCCCCCCCGAATTTTGCTGTGCACACAAACACGTCGGTACTGCTGCGGGGTGTTGTTGTTTTAATTTATCCCTGAGTGCAAACACAGCTCATCCACCTTTCTTTTTGATTGGAATTCCCATCTTTGGGCTGAGAATCCTTCGGAATCCGTTTGGGGAGGCCCTGCTAAGAGGCCGTGCAGCACTAGGTGGCACTCGGGCTCCAAATTTCACATTTCACCCGCCAGAACTCCATGAAACTTTAAGGAAAACCCACCAGCACCGCTCCAGTGGTGTGTCTCCTGGAATCAGGAAGTTTTGTCTCTTTTTTTTTTCACCTTTAGACCAACCAGGAGAAGGCAATGTCCTCGCCATCGCCTGCTCCGGGTGTCTGGGTTTTTTACACCGAGTTTAAAGAGGTTTTAAAACTCTGGCATTTTTGTTTTGCCACTGAGAGCATTTTCCTGAACCTGCAGAGCTGAAACAGCCTGGGCAGGTCTGAAAGAATAAAAATTAAATAGATTTCCTCCAGCTTTTAGCTCTGTCTTGGTACTTTTCCCTGTGTCTGGGAGGCCTGTGTGGGTTGCAGGGATGGGATTGTCCAAAGGGAGTGGTGAGCATGGATCACTCAGGAAAAAGGATTTCCTGTGTCCAGCTGGATTCCTGGAGTTCTGATTCTTTCTGGAATGCTGCTCCTCGCTGCTGTGATTCATAATTTCTAGTATTTTATTCTTCCAGCTTGCTCAGCTTTGTCATTCCCATCTCTTCTCTCTGGTCATTCCCATCTTTTCTCTCCAATGGCTGCCCGGAATCCGCTGTATCCCTAATTAATATCCGACACAAGCTCAGATCCATAAACCTCACTCCAGACTTAACTCTTGGACTGGGAGGGAATTCGGATTTAGGAGGCAAAACTTCCCAAAGGCAGGGCCAAGGGTGGGATTGCCACAATCCATTGCAAATATCCGTATTTGCTGTAAAAAACCTGGGAAAACAACCCCAGAAATCCCAGAGTGTGGCCTGGTCCCTCTGCTTCCCGGGGAGACATTTGAAGGAGAGAAATTTGGTTTTAACTTCCATCCTTCTGTTTGGTTTGAAGCTGAGGGAGGGCAGGGATGGATGGGAT
>RAHM01000332.1:539421-570689 GCA_003713295.1 Parotia lawesii
CCCAGGTTGGGTGCCCGGTTTATGATCCGTCCCTTCATCCCAGGAGGGCGTTTTTGGGGTCGGATTCCGGATGTTCCCGGTGAGTCCTGGCGGTGGCAGGGCCGGGAGCGCTGAGCAGCGCTGTGTCCCCGCAGGTCCGTGTACGATGGGGAGGAGCACGGGCGCTTCATGGAGAAGCTGGAGGCGCGGATCCGCAACCACGACCGGGAGATCGAGAAGATGTGCAACTTCCACTACCAGGGCTTCGTGGATTCCATCACCGAGCTGCTCAAGGTCCGCGGGGAAGCCCAGAAACTCAAGGTGAGGGGATTTCCTGGGCTGGCGCTGCCCTGGGCAGCTCTTTTTAGGTGACCCCTCTGGAGCAGGGGTGAGGTGGCCCAACCTCAGCCGCTCTGGGGTTCTGTGGAACCACCTGAATCTTTTCTCCTTTTGCCCAGAGCATTTCTAATTGAAAAAATTAAAATTAGAAATATTTATCTTAATTCTTCCCAGAGCAGTGGGTTGGTCTTTGAAAATGTAATAGTTATTAGGTCAGACTGGACCGGCTGGTGCATTAAAAGCATCAGAAAACTTAAAGCCAGGCCTGTTTAATTAGGAAAAGTGCTTTTCCTCATGGACCTTATCCCAGTTTCTTGAGCTAAAATATGTCTCATGGCCTTTAAAACCGTGCAGGAAGATGAGGGAAAGTTGGATTTACCCAGTTCTTRGCAAAGTGTGTGTAGTAATGTGTGGGAAAAGCCATCTGTAGGATGAGAGCGTGGAAAAGGGGCGGCTTCAGGGGAGGGAAAGGGACCAGGAGGTTGGAGGTGTTCGGGGTCAGGTGTGCTTGGGGTTTAAGCTTGGTTCCTGTGCCTTAAAATACAAATATTCCATGATTTGGGGAGCACATCCGTGTCAAAACCTTCCTGGTTTTCCTCTGCAACTCCATCGAGGGCAGGGAGAGGCGGCTGGGCCGTCCCTTCCYGCAGGAACGAGGTGGGACCTGGGTTGGAAATCCAGAATCCCTCCCAGAAGAGTCCTGGGGCTCCCACAAAGTTGTGGCTTGTCCCCAGGAACCAGCACTGGGAGATTTTCCAGCTGAGCAGGGCCTGTCCTGTTGGGAAGGACCTTCCTGGTGTTCCAGGAGTGCGGGAGACCCTTCAGTGGGCGTTGGAAACGCTGAAGTTCTAAATCATGAGGGAAAAACCTCTCAGAAAAAGCAAGTTTTCTGGGAAAGAAGGAAGAACTGGAAGTCAGGGTGCTGCCTGCTGCTTTTAGCACATTTATTTACTGATTTCAAGCTACCTGGGGCGTTTCCCAGCAGGATTCTAACTTCACACATCCAACTCTCCATCCCAAGAAGGGCTTTGCTCTCAGGAACACCTTCCTGAGGGATGTCCTGAGGAGAATTCACCCAGCGGTTTGTTGCAGGATGAGTCCATTGGAATTACTATGAAATAAGTGGGGGGTTTTTTTTCCCCTCTTTTTTTTTTTTTTTTCCCAAGCCATTGTTTTCAGCCAAGAATTCCACATTGTTTGTTTGCTCAGAGCTGGTTCCCATTCTGCCAGCAGCCCCTTTGTTGGTGGCTCACTGTGAAGTCCATCCCTGTCCCCTCAGGATCTCTCTTGATTTCCAGGCCTATGTGATCCATAAAACAGCACATGGCGAAAACATCCCCAGAAAGTCCTGGAGCCCTCTTTGTGAGGCTTTCCCTCGGGAATCATCTGTGGATCGAGTGGTGAGAGTGGGTTTGGTTCCAGCCATTCATCCTCTATTTGATCTTGGGCTTTTCTCAGTAGAGCTGGGCTTTGAACCCGTGAGGAAGCAGCGATGAAAGCAGGGCCCTCCCTGCTCGGAGCCTTCTCTCGTGTGCTCCTGGCTCGGGGCTGTTGTGCAGGATTTGGTTTTTGCAGGGACGTCCCCGTTGTTGTTTCAGGAGCGCTCAGCTCGACGTGGATGTGTCACCTTCTCTGGCTCGTGTGTCACACAGCCCCGGCGCTCTCAGGGTGCATCTGGGTGGCCCCAAATGAACTCAAACCCCATCAGAAGCTCACCACTGCATCCTCTGTCCCATTTTTTCCCTAAATAGGCCAAGCTCTGGGTTGGGAACTTGATATCCTTGAGCAGGAGCTGGCCAGACACGAGCCCAGGGTGCCCAGGTGGGCAGGAGGCCGATGGCCCCTGGGCTGTGCCAGCACCRGGGTGGCAGCAGGGCCAGGGCAGTGCCCGTCCCTGTGCTGGCACTGCTGAGGCACCTCCAGTGCTGGGGGCAGCTCTGGAGAGACCCTGAGGGGCTGGAGCGAGTCCAGGGGAGGGAACGGGGCTGGGAAGGGGCTGGAGAATTCCTGAGGGAGCTGGGAAAGGGGCTCAGCCTGGAGAAAAGGAGGCTCAGGGGGGACCTTGTGGCTCTGCACAACTCCCTGACAGGAGGGGGCAGCTGGGGGGGGTTGGGCTCTGCTCGCAGGGAACAGGGACAGGAGGAGAGGGAACGGCCTCAGGCTGGGCCAGGGGAGGCTCAGAGTGGACATTGGGGAAATTCTTTCCTGGAAAGGGCTGTCCAGCCCTGGTGGAGTCCCCATCYCTGGAGGGATTCCAAAGCCCTGTGGATGTGGCACTTGGGGACATGGGGCAGTGGTGGCCTGGGCAGTGCTGGGGATGGTTGGACTCCATGATCTTTCCCAACCATGATGATTTTGGGATTCTGTGACCAGCAAAGGAGCTGCCCTGCTGTTACATGGACAGAATGATGGGATCTTGGGAAGGAATTGCTGTGTGGGAGGGTGGGGAGGGGCTGGGCTGGAATTCCCAGAGCAGCTGTGGCTGCCCCTGGATCCCTGGCAGTGTCCAAGGCCAGGTTGGACATTGGGGCTTGGAACAGCCTGGGATAGTGGGAGGTGTCCCTGCCCGTGGATGGGGTGGGGTGGGATGGGATTTAAGGTTGCTTCTGACCCAACCCATTCCCTGATTCTCYGATTCAGCTGTGTCATTCCTGATGGATTTTCATCCCACCTCATCCAGTGTTATCCCATGTAGGGCTGTCCTTCCCTCTCCAGGAATCTCAGGTCACGTGGCTGCAAAGTCCTTTTTAATTCTAGGGCTTTTTGAGCTGTCAGGCATAAACCAGGGATTCTTCCTTGTTAATTTCACAGACTCCCAGAATCGTCCAGGTTGGAAAATCCCTCCGAGCCCATGGAGTCCAACCATCCCCAGCACTGCCCATGTCCCCCAGTGCCACATCCACGGCTTTAAATCCCTCAGGGATGGGGACTCCACCCCTGCCCTGGGCAGCTATGCCAGGCCTGGACAGCCCTTTCCAGGAAGGAATTTTCCCTCGTATGTCGGGAAGAGACCTGGGAGCAGTTCCTGGCAGTTCCTGAGTTTCCAGCAGGAAGGATCGCTCCGGTGGCTGTCCCTTCCCTCAGGAGTGGAAGTCACTGGGAGGGACGGGGATGGATCCAGAGCAGGGGCCATTCCCAGGATTCCTTTGCTCCTCTCTCCCAGCATTTTCCCCCTCTGGAATGATCCCATAGGGCTCTCGAAGCCCCCAGCTCCACGTTCCGGGTGTGTGGGTGAAGGAACAGCTTGGCCGTCCCACAAATCCCTGGAGCGCTCCCAGTGCCTCATCCCTCCCTCCTGTGCCACCTGCCTGTCCCCCTCCGGGTGTCTGGCCTGGATTAGCAAATCCCCGCTCTGCTAAGCCCAGCTTGGCTGCTCGGGGTCTGTGTAAATAATCATCCCTGTTTTAATCCAGGCCTGGAGACTTTAGGAACAAACCCAAACACAACCCCTGCCCCCTGAAAACCTGGAGCGTGCAGGGATCCGCTCTCTCCCTGCTTTTTCCTGGAGCTGGGATTGCTGTGTAATTTCCACAGAAAACTCCTCCAGCCTCGGCATTATTTTAGGAGCAGTTTTAAATTACCCGACACGGATTCCTTTTTCCTGGTGGGATTTTCAGGATCCGAGCAAATCAAATAATCTTTGGAAGAGATGCTGGGCTCCTGCTCGTAAAAGCTCCATACATCGTAAAGGAAATGAGCAGGTTTTGGAGAGGGCAGGGAGCCAGGAGAGCTGCAGCTACTGCAGGAGGGGGAGGGATGGGATGCAGATGCTGGAGGGAAGCGGTGTGAGGGGAAATCATGGATAACTCCTCTCCTTGCATCCTGGGAGGCTCTGAAAGCAGCGTGGCCACTGTGGGAATTGAAGGGAGCTCGTGGGGTTTGAGGGCTCTGCTGCTGGGAGCACCACAGACCTTCCTGGTGGAAGCTGGGAAACCGTGGTTGCCTGGGATCTTTTCCAGTGGGGGAAAAAAACGGTTCCTGGATCCATTTTATGTGGATGAATCCAAGGTTCCCCTTCTGCCCGACCTGGTGAGCTCAAAAAGGAGGGAGGTTGTGGGATTGTGGAGTTGCTCAGGTTGGAGAAGTTGTTTGAGATCATCGAGTCCAGCCATGTTCCCACTAAACCCCATCCCCAAGGGCCGCATCCACACGGATCCGAATCCTTCCAGGGATGGGAATTCTGCTGCCTCTTTGGGCAGAGCGCCTTCCAGGGCTGGACAGCGCTTTCCATGAGGAATTTCCCTGATGTCCACCCTGAGCCTCCCCTGGCCCAGCCTGAGGCCGTTCCCTCTCCTCCTGTCCCTGTTCCCTGGGAGCAGAGCCCGACCCCCCCCGGCTGCCCCCTCCTGTCAGGGAATTCCAGAGACAGGGAAAAGATCCCTCTGGATCCTCCTTTTCTCCAGGCTGAGCCCCTTCCCAGCTCCCTCAGCTTTCCCTGGTGCTCCAGCCCTTTCCCAGCTCCATTCCCTTCCCTGGACACGCTCCAGCCCCTTCCCAGCTCCCTCAGCTTCTCCCCACTGTATTCGTGCTCCAGGATGGTTTTTCTTTCCCAATCCCCCTTGGAGCTGCTCCTGCTCCTCCTCCTCCTCCATCCACATCCTGCTGGAGAACGGGAGAGCCCCATGGGGCCGTTCCTTCCCTGGGGTGAAATTCGTTGAAAATTCCTCGTTTCCATAACTATTCCTAAGGAAGCGAAGCTCTCAGGTGGGTTTGTGAGATCTCACACTCCTGGGAGCCCTGGGAGGGCTCTGTTTCCCAGCTTGTGGTGTTTTCCAAGATCTGGGAAAGGTTCTGCTTCCGGAATGAGCAGAACTCTGGGAAACAGGCAGGAATTAGTTCCTGAGATGGGGCAGGAACCCAGGAGCTGCTCCCACTGCGCGGAGAGCCRGGATCAGACCGGAAACCTCTTACAGGGACGAGCCTGGAAATGAACATTTCCAGCTTTGGGATCTGCAGGAGGAATATTCTGGGGGAAAAAAAGGGGTTTTATGGCATGGAAATCTCGGAGTGATGGGAGGCACCTGAACCCTGAGCAGTCGTGCTGGAATTCCCTTGGAATTGCTGCTTTGCTGGACATCTGGAGCTGGGAGAGTTGGCTGGGAAGTTGGTGTTGGTTTTCCCAGCTGTCCCAGGGTTTACAGCCCTTCCCTGCCTGAGCTCAGGGGAATTCCCAAAGKCCTCTTCCCACTTGTTGGTGAAATMATGGGAGAGCTCCTGGTTTTCCATCCCAATGAGCCCCAAAATCCCCTTTGTTCTCCTGGGGGTCCTGCTGGGGCTGGGAAGGGCTGGGCTCTTCCCACTCCAGGGAATCCTCAGGTTTGCCAAGTGGGAAATTTTCCAGCTCTGAGCCCCAGCTTGACAGGATAATCCAGAAAAAGCACGGAGTTTTTTATCCCAGGTGTATAAAAATTCCTTCTTACACCAGCCAGGAGCAGGGATCCAGAGGGAGATGAAGATCCCAAAGGAAGTTTATAGGGATTCCTATAAATATAAATAATTATTTCTAGRGAAAGCTCCTGGTAAGGAATCCTTTCCTGCTGGGATACGAAGGAGTTAAAACCTAAATGGAATTTATTTGGTGATGGAGAAGGGAATTAATTCCTCCCCAGTCAGGTGGAACAGCTTTTGGATCACAATCCAGTCTGGATCCATGAAAACTCCAGCATTTTGAGGCTTCCACGCCTCTGAACTCCCGCTGCCTTTCCCTTTTCTCCAGTGGCAAGGAGGAAAATCCCTGGATTCGTCCCCCGGTGGCAGCAGCCGTTAATTCAGCAATAAACAGCTTTTCCATGGAAGGGGAGCCRTGGGGAGGGATGGTGTTTATGGACAGTTTGTTTTGGTGGGAAAAACATTGTCCTGATTTATGGGATGTGCTTTGTGTTCTTCCCAATATTCCTGCAGAACCAAGTGACGGACACCAACCGGAAGCTGCAGAACGAAGGGAAAGAAGTAAGYGATGCATCCAGTCCTGGAATTACAACTGGGATTGGGATGGGAGGGACATAAAAACCATTTATCCCACCCCTGCCACGGGCAGGGCCACCTCCCGCTCTCCCAGGCTGCTCCAAGCCCCATCCAGCCTGGCCTTGTATCCTTGGTTTTCCCTTGTTCTCATTCCCAGGATTTTCTCTTGGAGCATTGAGAAATCCCTGTTGGCTTGGGATGAGAATTCCCCATCCAGCCTGGCCTTGTGTCCCCATTTTCCCCTTTCCCACATCCCCAGGATTTTCTCTTGGGGTCCGAGCTCTGAGAAATCCCCGTTAGCTTGGGATGAGGAGAATTCCCCATCCAGCCTGGCCTTGTAGCCTTGTTTTCCCCTTGTCCCCATCCCAGGATTTTCTCTTGGAGTCTGAGCTCTGAAAAATCCCTGTTAACTTTGGGATGAGGAGAATTCCCCATCCAACCTGGCCTGGTATCCATAGTTTCCCCTTGTCCCCATCCCAGGATTTTCTGGTGGAGCCCAAGCCCTGAGAAATCCCCGTTAGCTTTGGGATGAGGCGAATCCCCCGGGAGTGAGCGGCCACATCCTGCCTTTGGGAACCAGAAATCTTGGAAGAGATGCCTCCAGCGGGAAGGGGCAATAATGTTTTGGAATCTTGGACGCGCTCCAAGGCTGGTTCGATGCCTTTGGTTTTGCTGCTCCCTCTGCTGAAATTCAGGGAGTTCAGGGACGTTCCTGCCACTTGCTGGAAGCCGCTTATCAGAGTGGGATTTGGGATGGACACCACGGGTGTGTGCTGGTCCTAACGGAGCTTTTCCCGTTTTCCCAAGCTGATCCTTGCCATGGAGGAGCTGAAGCAGTGCCGGCTGCAGCAGAGGAACATCTCGGCCACGGTCGATAAACTCACGCTGTGTCTTCCCGGTGAGGAATCTCCCCTCGTTCCTCCTTTTTGGAGCTCTTTGTTTGAATTCCCAACTTTCTGCTTCCTTCCTGGAGCTGTTTGTTTGAATTCCCRACTCTCTGCTGTGTGCTGCTGTCTCAGAGCCGTGTTTTCCTTCTTTTCCCAGTGCTGGAGATGTACAGCAAGCTGCGGGAGCAGATGAAATCCAAGAGGTAAATCTCATCTCAGCTGGGGTTTTATGGGAAGAGTCCAAGGAATTATTTGGTGCTGGATAATGTCAGGAGCTTCCCAGCAGCTCAAAACCAGCCTTTCCAGGTTAAATTCCCTGGGTTTTGGCTGGTTTTCCTCACGGTCCTGCTCAGCTGAGAGTTGGGATGGCAGCRGGCTCAGGTTTTGGGAATTAAGGTGGGCATTCCTTGTTTTTTCATGGAAGCTCAGCATTGCTGTGCGTGCAATCAATGCGTGTCACCAGCTACATTTTATTCCCTGAACGCTGTAATCCTAATCCTGATAGGATTTGAGAGATTCCAGGGAATGCGGGCAGAATCCAAACAGCCGGGAACAYCAGGAGCGTGGAAGTTGGGGAGAAACCTGAAAACTTCTTTTGCTATRGAAGTAATTCCTCAGTAATTCGGGAATGCTGGGCTGTAAATCCAGGAGTTTCYCCACCCTGCATCTGCTGGGATGCCGAAGGGTGAAAATCTGGGACATTGGCAGGAATCCTGGTTTGTTCAAGCAGCACAGAGTGATTTTGGAGCCCTGGGCGTGGCAAACTGGGCATGGAGCAGCTGCTGGAAGGGGGAAAGCCCAGCTGCAGCTGGATGCCAGGCTGGAAAAGCAGCCCCATCCCTGCTCCGTGCCTGCCACGCAGCCTGGGAGCAGCCGGGAGCAGGCAGATGTTCGGGATAAGGGATGGGATTCGTTCCTGCCCTGCTGGGTGTGGGGTGARCAGATGAGGTGACCCCTCGGAGTCGCCCGGGAGGGCTTTGGGCAGCTCCTTGGGCTCCTGGCTCTTCCCGGGGCGCTCCAGGGCAGGGATGGGTTCTCCAAGCGTTCCAGGGCTGGTTTTGGGAGCAGCRAGGGGCTGATCCGCTGAGAGATGTGGGGTGGGAGCTGGAGTTGATCCCTGGGAATTCCCGCAGGGAATCCACACGCTGCTCCATCCCTTCCCTCTGGACAGCATTCCCAGGGTTTGCTGCTCAGAATGGCATCGCTTTTTTCCCTCCCTTGTTGGGATTGGTTCATTCAGAAACGAATCCCAGCTGGAAGCCACGTTTAAGGAATATCGGGAGCCTTGGCCGGTTTTTTCCCGGTTTTTTCCCGGTTTTCTTTGTCTGGATTTGATGGCTCCATTCGCCAGACACGGCACAAGACATTCCATGTTTTTTATCTGCTCCAGGTCTCACTTGGTCATTCCAGGGTGGCAGCCAGGGGTTGGGTTTGGGATTGACTGGKTTTGGGTTTGGGGGAATAAACTCCACAGGCAGGAGGAACTGGGGGATGTTCATGGACCAGCTCGGGATTTTCCAAATGGAGAATCCATGGCCGTGGGCTGGAGGCGGGGAAGGAGTGTGGGCTGATCCCAGAGGAATGATTGGGATGGAGAGGGAGGATTTCTCTGCCTGAAATTAAGGAAGGGACAGAAAGAGCTTTTTTCCCATGGCTGAGATGTGTGGAAAATACTGGGAAACCCCAAAATTTCTGGCTCCAGGGATCCCTTCTGGTCCTCCCAGACAGCAATTCCTGCCCAAGATCCCATCTATCCCTGCCCTGTGGCAGTGGGAAGCCGTTCCCCTTGTCCTGGCACTRCAATTCCCAGTGGGAAATTCCCTCTCCAGCTTCCTTGCAGGCCTGGATGCTCCATGAGAACGCTCGTGCATTCACTGGGAATGTTCATCCTGCTTGGAGCTGAGCAATCCCCAGCAGGAGCAGGGAAACAACCCCAAAAAGCCCCTCTGACTCTGGTTTTTATCCAAATCCTGCTTTTTCCCCTCAGCTCCCCTCTGGGAGCTGCTCCGGGGGGTTTGTGTAGGGAATGGGACCTGGGAATTCCCTGAAAGATAAATCCCCCGGTGGGTGTGTATCCCTCTGGATGGATCCCTGTGCATTCCCAGTTTCTCTGCAGAGGGTTTGATTTGAATCGTTGCTCACACCTTGCCCGGTGCGAACCCCCCRGSTTAGGGGTGAATCCGTCGGTGTTGGGAATGGGGCTGAAAGAATTCCCTGCAGGTCAGGCRGGAATTATCCTGAATGGAATATGAGTGGCAGGGTTTTCGGTGGTGTTCCTGTGTTTTTTTTATGACCAAAGACTGTTTCTCCCCCAAAATTCCAGGTGGAATTTTGCCCAGGATTTATCCGTGGGTGTGCCAGCTGAAATTCCCTTAATTCCCCCTCGAAGTGGCTGACATGAGATTTATTGATCATAAGTCTGTTTATTATTTAATATATAATATATATTTATATATAAAAATATAAATAATATAAAAAATATGTTAATATATTAATATAAAATAATGTTATTTTATTCTGTTGTTAAACCCTATTAACGCTTCCTGGGTGGTTCCTTTTTAATTATTTGTCACTTCTGACCAGGTCTGTGGTCAGGACAGGAGGATGGTCTTGAATCTTACATCACCATCCAGGGTGGTTCCACATTCCAGGAAATGGCACATCCTATGGATTCCCACTTTCCAGAGGGAAAAGCTGGGAGGGCATTTGAGACAAATGAACTTCTCAGCTAAATTTCCCATCTGAAATTCGCTTTTATGCAGAAAAGGGGGATCAAACTGAATTGGGCATGACCAACAGTAAACAAGAATTCATTATCCACAGGATTCCTGCTTTTTTAAATGTATAAAATATTCATTTTGGGGTGGAGAAATGAATTATTCCGACACGGAGAAGGTCATGGATCCGACAGCTGAAGGGGAGGCGGGGGCTGGCCAAAAGGATCCCTGATCTGGGATTTGGATCCAGGTTTTTCCCCTCTAAATAAAAAACCCTTTGGGTGGGAAGTGGTTCTGATGGTGTTTAGGAGGGGGAAAGTGGGATCAGATCCGGGAATCCCCAGGGAAAGGGAGCTGAGCTTGCACCTCCGGGGTCTTCAGGAGGTCTGTGTCAGCAGCAGATCTCGGGCGTTAACTAATTAATTAATTAAGTGATGAGTCAGAYGCTGGTTGATCAGCCTGCAGGACTTCTGGGATGTTCCCAACTCCAGGATTTCATCTCCCTGGGCTGGTGGGAGCATCCCACGGAAGGGGATGGGCGTGGAGGTCCCTCCCAACGCCAGCGTTCCGTGGTCCCCTGGAGCTGAGTTGTGTCGGATAACTTCCAGCCCCTCCACGTTCCAGAGGGAATGGGGTGGGAATGGGGCCGCTCCTGACCTTTTCCTGCTCTCCCAGGCACTACCCGGCGCTGAAGACCCTGGAGCACCTGGAGCACACGTTCCTGCCCCAGGTGAGCCACTACCGCTTCTGCAAGGTCATGGTGGACAACATCCCGCGGCTGCGCGAGGAGATCAAGGAGCTCTCCATGTCCGACCTCAAGGACTTCCTGGAGAGCATCCGCAAGCACTCGGACAAGATCGGCGAGACGGCCATGAAGCAGGTGGGGTTTGTGGGATGGGATCTCCCGTTTTTTGGGAAGAGGTTGGAGGTTCGGTGGTGCGGGAGTTCTGCTTTTCCAGCTCGAGGCAGTGGATTGAGTTCGGAATTCTGTTACTGGGTGAGGAGTGGTTGGTTCTCCGTGGTTGCTCCTGGARTTTCATCCTGATTTTTAGACCTTTGGGAAGTGATGATCCATTGTGTCGTTGGCTTCTCCCAGCTGGAGTTTTCCGTGGTTTCTTGGCAGTCCCGAGGCGCAGCTGGGGGGTGGAACTTCCCATAACTCCATTTTCCACTCGTGCTTTCCACTCATGTTTTCCACTTCCCTGCGCAGGGAATTGATGCTACCGGGAGACCTGGAGATATCAGGTTGATTCCCCAGTTTTGAGATAAAAAAGTAGGAGTTTGTGCACTGAATTTGATTTATTTTGCATCCCAAACTGGTTTTAAATCCCAGCTAAACCTGGCTTGTGGCTCCCCTGCCTTTTCCCGTGGCTKATTCTGTGAGGGGTGAGCTGATGAGCTGAACATCCCTGGCTGTGCCGTAAACCAGGATTTGCCTTTCCCGCTCCCGGTGAATGTTTGGATTTCAGTTCCTCTCATCCCAGCCAGGGAGCAGAGCTCTGAGATTGCTCCTGGAAGGGGCTTTGCTGGAATGCAGGAGCAGTGGCAGTGAGGTGTCACCTGCCATGGGCAGTGAAACCCTTCCCCGGTGGTGATGGATGCCTGGGAAGTGCTGATTTATGGGAAGGACTTGGCTGGGATTTTCCAGGAGCTGCTGGGATTCTGCTGCTGTGTTTACGGGCAGAGAAAAATTCAGTTTTGTGTCCTACAACCCCCAGCCTCTCTGTGGCAGGATCTAACTGGGGGATTTTATGAATTAATTGAATTCCCTGTGTTTCAGTGCCTTTTTTATCTTCCCAGCTCCTTCCTGGGTTTTTTTTGGGAAAGCCAAGCCAGGCTTTCCTTCTGGGATGGAGCTGTGGGGAGGGGCCAGCAAACTCTTAAATTCAGATTGAGCTTCCTGAAGGTGCAGAAACCCCTCCCAGTCCAGATGTGGAGCCAGATGTGCCCAGCGGTGATGGCCGGGAGGGCTCCAGGTGCTGGATTTACCTGAGGCAGCGATTTCTGGAGCAGAATTCCGTATAAAGACACTCCTCGTGTTCCTCGGGGCAGGCGGAGCTTTGGGAAGATCCTTCCTTGGTCCCTGCAGCTGGGAAGGGACAGGAATTCCATTTCTCTTTGGTGCCCAATTAGTGCAGTGAACACTTTATTTAATTAAGTAATTTTTTTATCCTCTGAGGGGTATTTATCAGTTTTAGAGACATCGCAGGGTGCTGGTGTTGTCTGGTAGTTTCCAGTTCTGTGCTCAGGATTCTGGGAGAGGATTCCAATCTCCTGGCTCTGTGCTGATGGATGTGATGGGTGAGGAGGGATGTGCACTTCCGGCCACGTTTCCATGGATTTTAGGTGACCAATTTGGAGAAATTTCCATCCTTTCAAGCACCTTTTCTGCTGTTCTGGTTGGAGAAACTTCTGTAGCTTTGTGTTTCCGTCCCTTCCCAATCCACAGCGCTGCTCTTCCCGTTCTTCCTGTCCCTCCGGCTCCCGGGGCTCCCTTCCTTCTCCATCTCTTACTCTGAGGGAATTCTGTGGCTTCTCCTGGAGTTTTCCTCACCAATTCCAGCCCTTCCTCCTCCTCCTCCTCCTCCCAGTATTCCCACCTGCAGAAACGGGACAGGCTCTGGGGGAGCTGGGGATTGGCTGCTCCTGCCCTGCCCGAATTCGGGAATGGGGGCAGTGAGTGGGACCAGCCTGGAATGAGGGGTCACTAAAATTCCCTGGAAATAACGGGGGGAAGTTGGTTCTTCATCCTGTGGGAGACAGAGCTGGGGAGCAACTCGTGCATGATTTTCCTGGAATCGTGGAATGGTTTGGGATGGAATGGAAGGGACCTTAAAGTTCATCCCATTCCCACCTCATCCATGGGCAGGGACACCTTCTCCTATTCCAGGTGGATCCGAGCCCCAGTGTCCAWCCTGGCCTTGGACACTGCCAGGGATCCAGGGGCAGCCACAGCTGCTCTGGGAATTCCAGCCCAGCCCCYCCCCMCCCYCCCMCACAGCAATTCCTTCCCAAGATCCCAGCCCAAGCTCCCCTTTCCCACTGGGAAGCCATTCCCTGTGTCCTGTCCCTCCAGCCCTTGTCCCCAGTCCCTCTCCAGCTCTCCTGGAGCTCCTTGTCTTTAATTTGCCTGTGGATAACACAGGGAATTTTGCGTCTTCCAGCTTCTCCAAATCCCAGCTTCCTGCTGTTTTATGGGAGCGATGTGCAGGCTYCAGGAGGGTTTTCCTTCACCCTTTGTGGGAGCAGAGTTGTCTCCAGGTTGGACTGAATGTCTGGATTGGGGAGGGAGCTCCACGTGCCGCTTCCCCTCGGAAAATCCCAGGAGCGATCCTGGGACTGGAGCAAGGTGCTGTGTCCATCCTGCAGCTCCGTGGTGGGGAGGAGGAGCAGCCGGAGCTCCGGAGCTGCCGCTGTGCGGGGTCGCTCGGTGTCCCCTCGGCGCAGGGCGTCCCTCCCAGTATCACCAGTGCTGGGATCGCTGGGTGTTTTCCCTGGACGTGCTGGCCAGGACGTGGATCAGAGCTCTGGGAAGGAGCGGAGCTGGCAGGAGGCCTGGAGAGCCAGGGAGCTGCGATTGGCAGCTCCGTGCATTCGGTTTAAATTAGGATCATATAAATTCCTTTAAAATTGTTTGATTTCACCAGCGGGAACGGAGGAGGCCTCGCTACAATGGGAGAGGAAATGGGGTTTTTGTAACATTACAAATCTGAGGCTGCCGCTGACAAGGGCTGAACATTTCATTTTGTGATAATCAGCAGGATCTGGCGGGCAGCGCTCGGAGCCGTGGCTGCGCTCCCGGGAACGGGGGAGCTCCCAGCCCCTCCTGGGATGGACTCAGCAAGGCATTCCCGAGGTCTCACAGGGGAACCTCAGCGCTCCCTGTCCCGCCCAGGAGCTCTCCCCRACTCCTTCCCTCCTGGGTTTTATCCCAATCTGAGTTTTATTACCTAAATTCCGGGGGAATTCGCCACGTTCCAAATCTTGTTCTTAATTACCCGGCCTGGAGCGGATGAAAGGAGCCGCACACGCTTGAACTCCGCGTGGACTTTGGCCCCGTGAACCTGCGTGTGTGTTTGGGTTTTGGTGGGGTTTTTTACAGGGCTCTGAGCTCGGGGCTGGCCGGGCCTGAATTACATCCCGTTAACACGTGCTGATATCCGGGCCGGCCTCGTTACCTCGCTCCGAGGCTGGAATGTGCCGGGCATGCGGAGGAGGCCGCCGGGGATGGCGCTGCTGCGAGCGAGGGGCCAAAAACAACCCAGCCAAGAGCCGGTCGTGGATGCGGTGGTGGGGACAGCCRGAAGAGTCAGCGCTGCCTTTCCAGAGGGGAAGGAAAAGCCGGAGTTTATTTATGGGAATCACTGGGATTCTGCAGTGGCAGAGCTGGGCTTGGGTAGGTGGGGATCTGGGCTGGGACAGGTTGATCCAGTAGTGGTTGGATTAGGTTGATCCCAGTGGGAGTTTGGACAGGTTGATCCAGTAGGAACTGGGACAGGCTGATCCAGGATGAAATGGGACAAGCTGATCCAGGAGGAATTGGGACAGGCTGATCCAGTGGGGGTTGGAATAGGTTGATCCAGGATGAATTAATTGGGACAGGTTGATCCAGTGGGAGTTTGGTCTGGTTGATCCAGGAGGAATTGGGGCAGGTTGATCCAGGATGAATTAATTGGGACAGGTTGATCCAGTGGGAGTTGGAATAGGTTGATCCAAGAGGAGTTGGGACAGGTTGATCCAGTAGGAATTTGGACAGGTTGATGCAGTGGGAGTGTGGACAGGTTGATCCAGGATGAAATGGGACAGGTTGATCCCAGGGGAAGTTGGGACAGGTTGATCCAGGGGGAATTGGGACAGGTTGATCCAGGATAAATTCGGACAGGCTGATCCAATGGGAGTTTGGACAGGTTGATCCAGAAGGAATTAATTGGGACAGGTTGATCCAGGGGGAGTTGGGACAGGTTGATCCAGTAGAAATTGGGACAGGTTGATCCAGGGGGAGTTGGGACAGGTTGATCCAGGATGAAATGGGACAGGCTGATCCAGTAGGAGTTGGGACCGGCTGATCCAGGAGGAACTGGGACAGGTTGATCCAGTGGGAGTCGGAACAGTTGGAATTCCAGCTGTGCTGGTGGAAGGGGATGTTTCATCCTCGTGCCAGCAGCTTGGGGTGCTCGTGTCCCCTCTGGGCAGCGCCAGTTGAGGTTGGGTCAGGGCATTTTCCTTCCTTGGCAGCCTGGAGATGGGAATGGATTGGGAAGGACTTTAAAGATGATCYCATCCCACCCCATCCATGGGCAGGGACAGCTCCCACTGTCCCAGGTGGATCCAAGCCCCAATGTCCAGCCTGGCCTTGGACRCTSCCAGGGATCCAGGGGCAGCCACAGCTGCTCTGGGGAACAAAAGCTGGTGTGGACACGGAAGCGCTGCTCGTATTTTGGTGGGAATGCCGTGCTGGCCGTCACCCGGGGAGGATGGGGCTCCTCAGGGCACGGATGGGCTCCATGGAAGGAGAGCTGTGTGTGAAATCCGGGATGCAGATCCAGGTTTGGATCCCTTYCCTCGCCTCCCACCCCATCGCTGCAGCTCAGAGATCAGGGAGAGCCACTGAAGGATCATCCCAAGTGCCTCCTCCAAGTATTGCACATGGCCTCTCGTGCCAAGATTCCAGAATAACCCCTGGATCTGTGGAGCTGCTGCTGTCCAATGGCTTTTCCCACTCTAGAAACTTCCAGCAGCTCAGGATCAAAGTGCAGCTGGACTTAGGGAGAGACAGATCTGTGGATGAGCAGTGAAGGGAGAGATTTATTCGTTCTTTTCCCAATTAGTTGGGCTGGAGCTGCCAGCTGCTTGCGGGCATTCCCTGGAAATGCTGGGATGGCTCCGGAGCTGGGCTTGGAGCACCTGGCTGTGTCCTGCAGGATTTTAGGGATGTCTGGATTTCAATTGAACTCAGACCCCGAGTTCCCTGGGTTTATGGAGGGATGGAAATTCCCTTGGGCGTTTGCTCGGTGCTCCTGGTGGCTCTTCCAAGTGGAACTGGATTTGAGGTGGATCTTTCCCAGGAGTCCTGGGAGCGGCTCCGTGTGGAGTCCTGAGCGTCTGTCGGTTGTTTTTCAATTTCAAACTCACCTTTACTCCATTGGTTCGGCAATGAAACGTGCCACCGCGGCATTTACTTAACCATTAAATGAAAATTGGCACTTTATAAAAATCTGCCTCGTGCCCAAGCTGCCCTTCCTGCTGCTCTGCCACAAATCCATGGAAAAAATGGGGTGAACTCCAGCACCTGGAGCCTTTTTCCTTGGCAAGCTGCAGTTTGGAGGTTGGATGCCAGGATGGGATTTCGCAGCAGCAGCTCCTGTCCCACCCAGCAGTGCTGGCTCTGGGCCTCTCCATCTGCTCCGTCCTGGTGAGCTCTTCTGGGATTTCTCCGAAGGGATGCTGGCAGTGGTGGGATCACACAGGTGTGATGGAGAGCTGGGGGCTCTGGGATTCCCGGGATTCCTGTGGAGCACAGCGGGGGGACGTGGGACAGCTCCAGGCTGCTGGGTGAGCTCAGGAGCACCTGAGGAGTGCAGGGGTGGGGTGGGAGGGTGCAGAATCCAGGGGGAGCGAGTGGGGGATGAGGAGGGAATGAGGGATGGGAAGGGGATGAGAGATGGGAAGGGCAGCAGAGCCCTCGGGGCCTGGAGGTTGCCCAGGACGAAGCCCTTGTCCAGGAGCTGCTGCTCCGATCCCATCCCGAAGCTCYCAGCGAGGCTGATTCCCGGCCCCCAGTGGGAACATCTCCCTCCCTGGGCAGGGATCCCATCCCTGGAGCCCTGAGCCAGCTCCAGCAGCTGCCTCACAGCCCGGACTATTCCCTGAGAGGTGGCTGTACCCAGGCTGTGGAGCAYGAGGGACTCGGAGCGGTTTCCTGGGAATGCTGGGGATCGGTCGGACGTGGCACGCGGTGATTCCATTGGGGAATCCTGGCCCTGCCTGGGTTCTGTCTAAACACAACCACATTTCCCTGGCTCCTTCCAGAGCCACAGGAGCCAGYGTTTCCCAGCGTTCCGGGGGACACAGGGACGCTTCCCGATCTCCAGACACTGCCCAGTGGCCTTTTGACGGCCTGGAAAAACGTTCCAAAAATGCACTTTGGCTCGTGTTCCCGATTATCCTCATCCCTGGCATTTCTGGGCTCTGGGTAACCCCGGGCAGCGCAGCTGGAATTGTTCCGGCGTCGTTTGGGGTCAGCTGGATCCTGGTGCCTTTCCCGGGACGCGCCGGGCAGGGAATGTCCCCGTGCCGGGTGTCGCCGCTCTGGCAGCATTCCCTGCTCTCCAGAGGTCACGGAGCCCTGGCTGGGATTTGTGTCCCTGCCGCGTGGGCTGGCTGTGCCCGTGCCAAGGCTGGGCTCAGCCGGAGCCTCTGGAAGCTCCTGCTCGGCGGGGGCCGGGATTTGTCCTGCCCCGGGACTTCCAGAGGCACCCTCAGAGCTGAACTTGCCGCTGCTTCCCGTTCTGGGGGTTTGCCTTAACAAGCCAAAATAAGGCTGGTTATTAAAAGAAGGGAGTTTTCCCGGCTTGGATGCTGCAGGAGAGCCTTTGGAAAGGTCGCTCCGGTGGCTGGGAGGATTTCCACAGCAGGATGGGGATAATGGGATGGGGGGTTCTGCTCCTGGGCAGGTTTGGGGAGCAGGAATTTGATTCTCAAGTCAAATTTAGGAACGAGACCTTCTTAATCTTTGCTCCTGCTGCTCGTCTGCCTGGGATATTAAAGTCTTAGGAGAGGAAATGCATCCTTGGGGCTGGAGGGATGGGAAGGGAGATGGGCAGCCACGGGCTGGGCTCGCAGGGTTTTGGGAAGAGGCTCCCACAAGCTGTGGGATGCCGTGTCCCACTGGAGAAATGACGGATAGGAGAGGTGTCGCTGAGAGGGCTCTGGTTTAAATATTCTCACCTTATTTAAAGATCGGTTTCGATACTCTCAGGATTTAGGAGTGTTTGCAGCCATCCCCTTCCTCCCTGCCGAGGAGGAGCTGGATGGACAGCGGGAATTCCGCTGGGCACTGCCCTCAGCATCCTTTGTGGAACCCACTCGAGGAAAACGGTAAAAGGAGTTTTTGTTTAGCGCCGGATGAAAACCTCAGACGGCTCTGGAAGACCCTGCTATTTTTTCATTAAGCCTTGGCCCCAAAATCTGTTATTTTAAGAGTGTTGAGCAGCCCTCTCCGGGCAGGGATTCATCGCTTGCCACTCGTGTTTGATCTGGAAGCTTTCTGAGACAAAGCCTCCCCAAGTGTCTGCCCCGAGCCGGAGCCACCGCTCCCGTCACCGAGTCCTGGATCCATCCAGGCCCGGAAAGGCCTCCAAGATCATCAAGTCCAACCTTTGAAGTTGGGAACCTCCGGGGTTTTCTTYGCTCGCTGGCGCTCTGGAGATGAGGTGTGAGAAATCCCAGAGCCAGGAAGTGGCTTTTTGTGGGGTCTGTCACCATCCTCCATCCCCTGCCCGGCACTCAGGGACCCCGAGCGGCACCAGCCATGTCTTGGGATGGGATGAGAACTACGGGAAAGAGGAGTAGAAGGAGACGGGAATGGTCTGAGAACTGGGAAGGGTTTTCAAAGTGGCTCCTGAGTGAAATGTCAGGCCAGGAGCTTGAGGTTAAATGTGATCCCTCGGCGCCGTGGGAGCCGGGCAGGGCTGGGATGGATGGGGCAGCCCTTGATGGGAAAAGCAGCCGGAGCCACCGGGAACGTTGTAGGGCCAGGACACATCTGGGGAGGTGCTGAGGGCTTTGTGCAGATCTCAGCAGGTTCTGTTCCCCTGCCCTTCCTTGTGCTTTCCCCCCGCTCCCTCCCACATCACAGACCTGGAGTGCAAATGTGCTTATTGTCATAAAAGAGCTTTTTATTCCCCGTTTCCTGGCGTTCTGGGGAGGTTTCGCTGTTTATTTAAGAGGAATTCTGTGCCTTTAAGTCTGCATTGAAAATTTATACTCCATAGGAACTTTATTAATAAATGGGGATCCCTCTCAGTTCCTTTTATGACCTCAGAAATGAAACTGCTAAATCATGGCCTTTTTTATTTCAGCATCTGGGTGAGTAATGGCCGCGGGGCCTGGGGGGTCCCAGCGGTGCATCCACGTTCTCTGGACACGGCTGCACCAGAAAATCCAGAGTTTAACCACAGGGCAGTCAAATTCTGGCCYAGCTTTTTGTGTGGTTGCCTTTTAGACCTTCTAAAAGTCCTGAAACCCGGAGGTGTTGGAAATCAATCCTTTATCTTCCAGTCATGGAATGGGTTGGGTTGAGAAGGGGCCTTCAAGATTATCTAGTTCTGACCTCTCTGCTCCTTCCACATCCCAGGGTGCTCCAAACCAGATCCAGCCTGGCCATGGACATCTTCCAAGTACTGTGATGTAATTAATAATAACTAATAATTAATAATTAATAGTTAATAATRCAAAGGGAAAGTGCCAGGCTGAGGCAGGAGCTCTCCTTGCTCCTTCCGTTGAGCCGTCAGGAGTTGCTGTTGTGTTTGTGGGCTTTTAGCTGGGAAAGAGGGGCCGTTAAACTCCTTTCACCCAGCCTGGACTGTGATTTTTGGGTTGGGCACTGTGATTTTTCCCRCTCTGGCTTCTCCTGGTTTTCGTTTCGGGGCTGGGAAGCGGCTCCCGGGATGGCTGTGCCGGGAGCACCAGGATGCCGAGGCGGTGCCGGCTCTGGAGCTGAGGCAGAGCCCAAATGAACTGGGTTCTGTGCCTGGTTTGGTGTGGAGGAGCACAGGGCTCTGGGCAGCACGGCCCTGTCAGGAGAGGGGATGGAACCACCTCAGCAATCCCTGGGAATGGCTCCCGWCGGGGTGCTGCTGCCCAGGGTGATGAATTCCTCAGCTCATTGCGATGTAGCTGATAATAAACCTTTGAATGGACTGGGTTTTCCCAGATTTCTGCTCTTAAAAATTCCGTGGGTGGTTTTGGTAACACGGAGCGGTTTCACCTCTCCGTGCTCTCCAGCTGGGCACTGCTCCTGCCCTGGCACTCTGCAGATGTGGAGGAGAAGCTGAGGAGGTTTTGGGACCATTCCTGGTGTCCCACAGCCATGGAGCCATGGGATGGTTTGAGTGGGAAGGGGACATAAATCCCATCCCATCCCATCCCATCCCATCCCATTCCCATTCCCATGCCAAGGTCTCCTTCCCTGTGCCAGGGTGCTCAGAGTCAGCTCAGAGTCTCCAGGTCCTCACCTGGAGCTGCCAAACTCTTGGCAGATGTGGCAAAACCCCGGTGCTGTGCCAAGGTCACACCTGGGGATGCAGACTCCGTGTGCCACCCCCRCCCCACACAGCCCCTGCGCTCAGATTTGGGCTTTTTGTCCCGGTGAGCAGAACTTGATCCTTCCTGCAAGTGATGGACGTGAAACCTCGTGCAGCAGGGACCAAAATCCCCTTTTGGGAACGTCGCTGCCRCGGAATTCCCAGGGAGCTTCGTCCAGCCCTCGGTGCTGCTGGGCTGTGAGCGATCCCCGGGGAATTCGCTCTGGGGCTGCTAACGAGATGGAAATGGGTTAATGCCGGGGGCTGGGGTGTTCCAGCTGAGTGCTCAGGGAATGGTGGTTCAGTTCTCAGGGAGCAGGGCCGAGCTGCCTGCCCTTCCCGTGGCACTCCGGGACAAATTGCAGCCGGGTGCTGCAGCAGCCACCGAGGGGATCCCGCAGCAGCCCAAGCTTCCCTCCTCTCCGAGGTTTTCGGCAAAACCCCCGAGTTCCGCTGACAGGCTCAGGTCACTGCAGCCTCTCCACATCTTCTACCAATTCCCATCTCTGGCAAATTCAAAGCAGCTTTCGTTCCAGGGGAAAAATGTCCTTCAGTTCCTCCAGGCCAGCCCGGCTTTGTTTCCCTTTCCCGGGAAAGTGGAGCGGGACAGGTTCCTGTGGGGACAGGGAAGGGACGGCTGGGACACCCCGGTGGCGTCGATCTGGGGTCTCCACCTGCTGCCACCTGAGTGGGGCTCAGCACTTTCGGTTCATCACTTCTTGGTTCATCAGGGAGGCTGATGAAGGCTCTGTTCTGGTGTTCCCAGGCTGGATTTCTGGGAGAAATCAGGATTTCTCTGGGATGAGAGAGGGAATGCTGAAACCTGGAACTGAGGGGGTGTTTTACGCTGGGGATGGATGGGTTTGTCCTCTGTGCTGGGCCGTCGAAGGGTGAAGGTGGAAGTGTCAGCTGTGGCTGCTCTGGGCTCCAGAGGTTGGATCCCAGACCCAGTAGAACTCCAGAGAAAAAATGGGATTCCTGCTTGTTGCGCTGTCGCTTGTAATGCCTTTGGTTTTGTTGTTGCTGTGTTATTTTAGAGTGGAAAACAGAGGCTGAAGTCTCCTGGTACTGTAGGRGATGAACACTGAAGGTGCAACAGCAGCTCTGCTCTGTGGAATCATGGAATGGGATGGGCGGGAAGGGAATTCAAAGCCCATCCCCCTCCCCTCCTGCCATGGGCAGGGACACCTCCCGCTATCCCAGGTGGATCCAAGCCCCAATGTCCAACCCAGCCTTGGACACTCCCAGGGATCCAGGGGCAGCCACAGCTGCTCTGGGAATTCCAGCCCGGCCTCTCCCCACCCTCCCACACAGCAATTCCTTCCCAAGATCCCACCCCAATCTCCCCTTTCCCAGTGGGAAGCCATTCCCTGTGTCCTGTCCCTCCAKCCCTTGTCCCAAGTGGTGCTGGAGAGAGTCCAGAGGAGGCCCCAGGGCTGCTCCAGGGCTGGAGCCCCTCTGCTCTGGAGSCAGGCTGGGAGAGCTGGGAATGTTCCCCTGGAGAAGGGAAGGCTCCAGGGAGAGCTCCGAGCCCCTTGCAGGGCCTAAAGGGGCTCCAGGAGAGCTGGAGAGGGACTGGGGACAGCACTGCCAGGGCCACCACTGCCCCGTGTCCCCACATCCACAGGGATTTAGATCCCCCAGGGATGGGGACTCCACCGCTTCCTTTGCAGGACTGGGAAGGAAAGGCRGGTCCGGATGTGTTCCCATTCCTGCTGTTCCAAACACCTTCCACAGACACGTCCTGGGCACCTCTGGGCATCTCAAGRAAAAAACTCAGGAATGAGGGGGAAAAACCACTCAAAAAGGAAATGGATGGCTGGGAGCAGCCTGTTGGCGATGATCCTGCTGGGCTGGAGGGATTTTCCCTGGCRTTCCAAGTCTGTGCTGCAGCAGGAGCAGAGGGCAGGGAGCCTTCCCGTGCCTCAGGCAGATTTGGGAAGAGTTTAGGAAGCATTTGTAGGGAAAGAACTAAAGTAGGATGCTGGGAAAAGGAAGAGGGAAAGCTGAGGAATGAGGCTGGCTCGGGGTGCYGTGTGTGGCGCTGGGATGGGCGAGGCCGGGGAGGGTTTGGGGCAGAAACTGCTCCTGTGTGTAAGGAAGGAGGAGCAGGAGGTGCCTGGAGGTGCTGGTGCTTCCAGCTTCTCCCTGGATGCAGGAGCCGAGGGAGCTGTGCTTCCCTGTGCAGGTAAAACTCCATCTCCAGCTGCTTTCCCGCTGATTCCCACCCGCCCCGTGCCAGCTTTCCCCTTTGCCTGCCCACTAAAAACAAACAGAGCTTTCCTCTTGGAGCATCTTCTGCTCCAGGGGTTTGTTTTTCCCATGTTTTCAGCTTCCCAGAGCAGCGGTGAAGCCGTTGGGAAGCCGTTCCCCCTCGGCACCGGGTGCCAGAGCTTCCCGGCGGGGATGGAAACGCTTCCCAGGCAGAGYAGCGCGGAGTGTTTGGGGTTTCCTGGGATTGTCGGCATTCCCAGCGCCTTGTCCTCGAGATGCTRCTGGGAACAGAGCTCTGGATGTCTCAATCATGGCCTTTTCCTTTGGGAGAACCTCTCCAAAGCTGTGGAAAGTCCTGGGTTAAGTAGAGCAAGGACAGTTCTGGAGAAGAGCAGTTTCCACCCCTGCACTGCTTTGGGGAAGTCGGAGCCGGGCTGTGGGAACACCCACGGATGTGGCACAGGACCTGGAACCTTAGGTGGGATCTTGGGAAGGAATTCCTGGCTGGGAGGGGCTGGGCTGGAATTCCCAGAGCAGCTGTGGCTGCCCCTGGATCCCTGGCAGTGTCCAAGGCCAGGCTGGACATTGGGGCKTGGATCCACCTGGGATAGTGGGAGTTGTCCCTGCCCATGGATAGGGGTGGGACTGGATGATCCTGAAGATCCTTTCCCACCCAACCCATTCCATGATTCCATGATATTTCTTGCTCTGATAACTTGTCCCTCCTGTTGATTTGCCCACTGGACCAACACCCCCTTCTCCCTTGGCTGCTGTATCCATGAAGGTTCACRTCTCCTGGATTCTTCCTCTTTCCAGTCCCTTTTTTCCCCTATTTCCAACATAATCCAGATTAGTTTTTTCCTCCTCCTTTTTCYCGCTGTTCCTCTTTGCAGCCTCTATTGTTCCTTTCTGTCCACGTTTCGTTAAATCTTGGAAAATCCRCCTCTGCCTCGTCATCCTCACTAGGAATGGGTGACGGGGAGGTGTGACAGCATGGAAAAAAGCTGGAKGGATTTTGCACCTCTGTGGTTTGGTTCRTTGGGTTCTGGCTGCAGAAACCTGCCCCGACCGCGGGCGTGCTCCTCTCCTGGGTGGTTTCTCTCCAGGTGTTTGTGGCCGGCTCCAGGGGAGAAGGTGGCCGGGCCACCCCTCTGTGCACCCAGGGCTGACTGAATTCGTCATTGCTGTGTCCTCGTCCCTCCCCTTCCACCTCACAGCGCAGAGCAGGAGAGCAACAACAGAATCCTTACGGAGTTTAGGCCCGGCCTAGATGGGCTCAGCCAAGCTGGCGGCTCTCCTCGTCCTGCAGGCCGGGCAGTCCCGTGGTGTCCCCTCCCTGCCYGTCCCGGGCTCTCCGTGACTCCAGAGGTGCCGCAGGAATGCTGTGGATGGGCTGTGGGGCGGTGTGAGTGCGTTGGGGTTGGCAGAGGCTCCCACGGCCCCGCTCAGGGCTCAGGGCTGCTCCTGGGGCGCGCTGCTGCGGGAAACCCCTGACYCTGCAGTGCCTCGTGCTCCCGAGGGCAGATCCCGATCTCCAGGTGCTCCGGGGGAGCTGTGAGGCTGTTCCACTGTGCCTTTGATCTGTGTGTGAGATGTTGGGTGTCTGGGACGTGGGGCCGCGTTTGGTATTTTAACGTTAACATCTGCCAGCACCTTGCTGAGAGGAATCCTGGAATCCTGGAATGGTTTGGGTTGGAAGGGGCCTTCTGGACCATCCCATTCCATGTTCAGCAACACCTTCCACTATCCCAGGGTGTTCCAGCCTGGCCTGGACACTCCCGGGGATCCAGGGGCAGCCAGAGCTTCTCTGGGAAATCCATTCCAGGGCCTCACCTGCCTCCGAGTGAAGAATTCCCTCAGTGTCCTCCTCCTGCTGCCACTGCTCCCCATCAGCCTCTCCCAAGAATTCCCAGAAATCCCTTGGCAGAGGAAGAGCCCGAGATGCTCTTTGCGACTTGAAGTGTTTTCCTCTGGACTTGCTGGCGAGTGACACAAGTGGAACATGGAACTATTAATGAGCAGATTTGCAGGGAAAGGGAATTCGTGTCCCGTGGATCAAAGGCATTTGCTGGGTATTAATTCCATTCATTTACAAGTTCAGATGCTTTGTAAACGCCTCCTCGTTGGGCTGTTCCTGTTAACAGCAGCTGGGGCTGTTTTTAATAACCTTTCATTTGGAACAAAGCTGGCAGAAACGCTCTCTGCTTTCCTTCAGGCTTGGTGGCATTGCCTTCAAGCTTCCCTGGCCTCAGAGGCTGCGTTTTAACCCCTTGGTAGCGGCGGAATCCGCTCCAGACACGGAATATCTGGAAGCACTTGGCACAGCCCGCGGGGAATCTGGTTTAGTTCTCGGAGCCCAGTATTTGACATGCAATTAAAGGGCTGTGAGCTTTGCTAACTCTTATAAATTTCTTTTGCAAGTGCGGCTGTTAAAGTGCGCTTTTATCAGCCACCTGTGCCCGCTCGGCTGCTTTAAAGAGGGGCACTGGCCCCGTAAACCGGGGATTTTCAAATGCCCCGTTTCAGGGGTTATTGAAGTGTCTTTACGGCGCGGGGCTGTTGGTGCAGCTGCAGCTCGGAGAGTTTGTGTTTGCAGCTACTGCAGGTCTCGTTTGGGAAGGGAGCTCGTGTGGGGGCCGCGGATGCACACGTGGAGAGATCCGCTGTGGGATATTCCCAGCGGAGAATTGGCTGGAAGATTGGACAGGGAAAGAAGCTGTTCCCTGAGCTTCAGAAACTGGACACAAACCTGGAAAGGTGGAGCAGCCTTAACCCTCCCTCTGGTCTGTTTGCAGTCCAGAGGAGGCCCCGGAGCTGCTTCCAGGATTCTGGAGCCCCTCTGCTCTGAAGGCAGGCTGGGAGAGCTGGGAATGTTCCCCTGGAGAASGGAAGGCTCCAGGGAGAGCTCCGAGCCCCTTGCAGGGCCTAAAGGGGCTCCAGGAGAGCTGGAGAGGGACTGGGGACAAGGGCTGGAGGGACAGGAGACAGGGAATGGCTTCCCACTGGGAAAGGGGAGATTGGGGTGGGATCTTGGGAAGGAATTGCTGTGTGGGAGGGTGGGGAGGGGCTGGGCTGGAATTCCCAGAGCAGCTGTGGCTGCCCCTGGATCCCTGGCAGTGTCCAAGGCCAGGTTGGACACTKGGGCTTGGAKCCMSCTGGGACAGTGGGAGGTGTCCCTGCCCATGGATGGGGTTGGAATGGGATGGGATCTAAGGTCCYTTCCCRCCCATCCCATTCTGGATTCTATAAAACCCAACRTCCCCGATGCTGCTCAGCCCCGTTTGTGGCACTGGGAGGACCCTCAGAGAACACGAGAACATTTGGTTTGTCAGGCTCAGCCGGGGGAGCTCTCTCAGTTCAACCTCCTGCTCAAGGTCAGGTTTTTAGGCCAGGCTTTTCTCGGGGTTTTATCTCRGAACCTTCCATGGATGAGGCTGCAGAGTCTCTGGGGGTTTTTTCCTTATCTTCAGTAAGAACCAGTCRTGTTTTTTTCCTGCATCTTCCTGGTGACCTCCTGTGGGGATTGAAGGTTCTTCCAGGAGCCTTCTCCGGGGTGCTCCAGCCCCTGACCTCGTCACTGGTGTCCCCCTGCCACACCTGGGCAGTGCCATCCTTGTCCCCCGGGATCCCAGCTGGGTGCGTGATTCCATGGGGTCCTTGGGATGTGCTGATTTCATAGAACCATGGAATGCTTTGGGTGGAAAGGACCTTCAAGCCCATCCAGTGCCACCCCTGCCATGGGCAGGGACACCTCCCACTATCCCAGGTGGATCCAAGCCCCAATGTCCAGCCTGGCCTTGGACACTGCCAGGGATCCAGGGGCAGCCACAGCTGCTCTGGGAATTCCAKCCCAGCCCCTCCCCACCCTCACAGGGAGGAGTGAAGGACTGTGCTGGGAAGCTTTGGGATCACCCTGTGAAGGTGCTGGAGGTCTCCCCTGTCCGTGCCCTGAGCTCTGTGTGCAGGGCCTCAGATGGGGAGAGCCTTCCATGAGATCATTGTCCTGGAATGCRGATTTATCCCATCCAGGGAGACTTGGATCAGCTCTTCCACGAGCAGGGGCAATAATGTTCCGTCCCCCAGGGAGGGATGATGGGATTTATGGAGGGTGCACGTGGCCCAGCCCTGGCTCTGGCTCTTCCCTGTTTTATGGAAACCTCTGAGATCTGGGAGCGCTCCCAGGTGTCCCGAGGCACTGGGGCTCAATCCTGCAGTTCCTGTGGGATTGTGGCCAAGGGCTGGACACCACTGCAGGCAGGCTCTGTCTGTATTCCATGAATCCCATCTTCCTCCTCTCCTGTTGCTCTCCAGGGATTTTGTCTGCAAAGCTCTGCCCACCTTGGAGCCTTCAAGGTTTAATTTTATGCTGTGCTTTTGTTTTATATAGAAATAAGGACAGGATGAGTTTGCTGTTGGCTGATTGAATTATTTCCCTCATTTTATCACTTCTTGGCTTATGGAGCCTTAATATCCATAAAATCCACGCCGGGACTCCCCAGTTGGTTCCACATATCCCAAAGAGCTTTTTTGGAGACATTTTCCCCTCAGAACTCCAGATTTTGGGTGCCGCGTCCTCTCCCCGTTCCCGCCCCAGTACCAAGCCCCACTCCGTGTGATGTGGCTTTTAAATCCCAATAATTTCCTCTGAGTCAGAGCCTTCACGTCCTGAGCGGCCACGAGGCCGAGGAGAAGGGGCTTTTGTGCCTCGTAAAGCCCTGGGAGCAGTTGCTGCTGATAAAACGTTGACAGACCCCCTTGCTCGCCGCTCCCCGTGGTGCCACTGCAGGGAAATGTCACCAGGCCGAGCCCGGCTGGGGCAGCTTGTGTACAGCTGAGCTTTATCACAAACAAACAAGGCTTTGGAAGCCTTCACTGGTTCCTGTTTTTTCCTCCCCTTTCTCCCCCCCCCCCAAGCATTTATTTGCTTTTCTCCCTTTTAAGCCGAATTTAYGGCTTCCCGGCCCCACCGATTCCTGATTGACTTAAAAGATCCTCATGAGAAAAGGCCCCTGTGTAGATGGAGCTGCTGAAATGCCTCCAAGGTGTTGTTTGTAGGTCCGTGTTCCTCTCTGCTGAGGGAAAGTGAGGCCTTTAACGCCKTCCACATTTCCCGAATCGCCCGGGCTGGGATACGGAGCGCTGTGGCACTTGGAGATGCTTTGTGCTGCTTTTTGGGATTCTGAGGGAAATGTTGGCAGCCAGGGCCGGGATTCTGCCCCTCAAGGTGGGGGTGATGTGTCTGGAAGGCTCAGGAGCGGCTCTGGTGGAAGCTGGAGAGCTTTCCAGAARGTGCTGTTGGATGAGTTTCGCTCCGGAGGGGATGGGGGTGAGAAGGGCCAAGCTTTGCAGGCTGGGGAAGCTCCAAGAGCAGGGAAACCTCGGAAACATCCCCTGGTCCCACCTCACCTGACAATGCTCCGTGCGGGGCCCTGGAGCTCCTGCTCTGCCCCACCACCCCCACGGGCAAGCAGGGAACACGTGGTGGGATGGGAACGGAGCAGGGACACCTCGGTCACCTCATCCCTGGATCCCCCCAGGCTGTGCCCACGGCTGAAGTTTGGGGTGGAATTCCCATTGCTGGACGTTTCTGTTGAATTCCCAAGGGAACGGTGGTTGAGGGAGGGTTGCTGACCATCTCCCCAGAGCTCAGAGGTGCCTCACCCACCCCTTCCAGCACCACCACTCTATTGTTTATTTAATTCCCCTCCTGCGGCCAGCTGGAATGGTTTTTGGGAACACAGCCAGTGTCCCTTTGTCCTTTCTCCTTCCCCATTCCCCTGGGAGAGGCTCCCAAGTGAGTCCCGTCCCTGAGGGACACCCCAGCGTGCTCCATGGTCAGGGATACTGATACGAGATCGGCCTAGCAGGTGCTGGGACCCCCTTGGATTTTTTCCAACCTCATGGAATACTGAGGCATCGATCACAGATTTATGTAGGAGTCACCACAGATTTTTCCCTCCTAAGAGGTTTTTTCCGTGTTTTTCCCGTCGCTGGGTGCTGTGGAGGTGCAGTGTGGTGGCCACGGGCTGTTCCTGCAGGTGACACAGTGCATGGACATGGACATTCAAGGACACGGATTTGGGGCAAAGTGGAAGCAGCTGCTCATTGTCTCTAAATAATTTAATTGATTTTTAATGTGGATAATTGAGTTTTTCCTGTCCCGTCTCACCTGATGGTTCTTTGTGGGGGCAGAGGAGGAGCTGGAGGGAGTGGCAGGTGATAAATTGTGGGTTTAGGGCATCCCTTGGGTGCAGACTCCCTGGGTTTGCTGTCCCAGCTTTGCTTCAGGAAAGCTGAAGGAGGATTCTTTATAGGCTGAGCGTGTTTTTAGTGTGTCAGGGTTAGTAAAATACGTTCATAGGGTGAGCAGGTCTTTAGCAGGCCGGGCTTTGTAGGGGATTTCCCTTCACAGGGGGATTCTGCTGGTGGGCACTGGTTTTGCTCCAGCCCTTCCCGCGTCATCAGGAGGGGAATATTCCATGGATAAAAAAAGAGCAACTTTGGTCAAATTCCTTCGTGGGCAGCAATTTCTTCAGTTAATCAGAGAACCATGGAATGGATTGGGTGGGAAGGGACCTTAAATCCCATCCAGTGCCACCCCCTGCCGTGGGCAGGGACACCTTCCATAGACCAGGATGCTCCAAGCCCCAGTGTCCAACCTGGCCTTGGATTGTTGTTTTGGATTCCGGTTGTTTTGGATTCCGGTTGTTTTGGATTCCACAGGTACAGAAACGATGAGAGAAAAGACACAGAAGCGCCGTTCTTGATGAGATCTTCCCTCCCACGCTCTGGGCTCTCCTGCCGTGGCCCAGGAGGGGACACCCAGGAGATCAGAAGGGTGGCCTGGCCTGACGTGCAGCCCRTTCCCGGGCCGGAACATTCCCGGAGCTCCCACTGGCAGAGGCCGTGTGAGGATTGCAGTGAGGTTTTGCTGACGGTTCTTATCAGTCAGAATTCAGCYGCTGTGATGTCGCTCCAGACCCGCGCGGGCGGCTCATAAATGTGAATTATCTGTCACTGCTCGGGGGGTGAGGGCACAGCTGAAGAGGCTGTCAGGCAGTTATTCCATAGGAGGGCATCCCAGGATTCCTGTGGGGATCCCGGCTTGTTCTCCATAATGGGTTTCTTTGTGTGGCACGGATTAAAAATAATAACAATAACAACAATAATAATAATACTAGTAATAAAATATATATGTGTGTACAAGGGCATGGAGGGACAGGACAAGGGGCAATGGCTTTAAACCGAGGGAAAATAGGATTAGAAGAGGTTTTAGGAAGGAATTCCCAGCTGGGAGGGTGGGGAGGGGCTGGGCTGGAATTCCCAGAGCAGCTGTGGCTGCCCCTGGATCCCTGGCAGTGTCCAAGGCCAGGCTGGACACTGGGGCTTGGATCCACCTGGGATAGTGGGAGGTGTCCCTGCCCATGGCAGGGGGATGAACAGGATGATCCTTAATGTCCCTTCCCAGCCAAACCATTCCATGATTTTTGTCAAGTTTCAAGAAATGTCCATTCTACTAAAAAAACAAAATAGTAATTTTTAACTGGTGGCCACTTTGTGGTGTAAAAGAACAAAAATCTGGGGAAAGGAAATGTGTAGGGGTAAGACTGGGACTGAGGCCGAGGTGTGGGAAACGTAACAGCAGCTTTGGGAGAGGAATCTGGGATAATTCCCCTTTGGAGTGTCAGGTTTGGGGTAATTTGGTGTAAATTTGTCAGTTGTGTGTCCAAGCTCAGCCTTGGAACATCCAGAGGCTGGGCAGGGGGTGGGGAGCAGGGATGGGGCAGGTGAGGAGTTCTGGGTTTGCTTTTGGCACTCAGGTGCCAATTTTTGGGCTCTTAGACTGAGGTTTTGTGTGGTTCACGTTTGAGGACCTTCCCTAAGAAACATTTTTGGATCCCTGCTTGGCTCCGTGAATCCCTTCCCTACATAAATCCCATAATTCAGGGGCTCGATGGTCATCACGAGGAAATAACTCCGATCCTAGGTGCACTTAGGGCGCTAAAAACACAGTTTCACCCGGAATTTTCATTTCTCTTGGGATTTAACTGCAGGGAAGGGGCTGTGGGGAAGTTGGGCTGCCGGGACTTTGGGAAGGGGTTGGGAAAAGCAGCTTGGGGTTGCCACGGTGCGTTATTAATTTGGTGTGTGCACGCTCTGGGGTTTGAAGGGCAGGCTCCCAATTCCAGCATTTTGGCTCTGGCTTTCCCGGAGTTGTCCCAGGGTTTGACAGGCTGATCCAAGGCTTTAGCTCTTGGAAACCACTTCAGTGGGGCCTGGGRGCCACGGAGATTATCCGAGCAGGGGCCCAAGGAACGCTCAAACCGGAGCAATCAATCCCTGATGTCCCGTCCCCCTGGAGATCCGGGACTGAAGGCTTCCCTTCACCAGCTCCTCAGGCTGAATCAACCTTTTTTTTTTTTTCTTTAAAAAACCCAGTTTTTAAATCATTCCTCCTTTTGAGTTATGGGCGGAGCGAAGGGGGCTGGGATGGGGAAGCCTGGAGGCCTCGGGCTGGAGGCAAACTTGGGCTTTGTGTCGGAGCCAGGGTTTCCCTGGTGAACTCCTCCGGCTTTTGCACCATCCCATGGCTGTTCCTGAGGTGGTTCCTCCTTCCCTCCTGATGCCTGGGACACTCCAGCTCCTCTTCCCGTGGTTTTTCCAGTCTCATCATCCAGGAGTTTTGCTCTTCCCTTGGCTCTCGTCACTTTGGATATTGCAAAATGAGGGAACAGCCATGAGAGGAAGGGGAAGGGGAAGGGAAGGAAAAAGGGAAGGGAAGGGAAGGGAAGGGAAGGGAAGGGAAGGGAAGGGAAGGAAAGGAAAGGAAAGGAAAGGAAAGGAAAGGAAAGGAAAGGAAAGGA
>RAHM01000332.1:593471-608210 GCA_003713295.1 Parotia lawesii
GGGCTGGGGGGGTCTGGGCTGGGCCATTCCAGCCTCATCCACAACATCCCAAATCCTTCTCCCAGGCCTGCTCTCCATCCTTTCTCCTCCCAGCCTGGATTTGTTGCCCCGACCCAGGTGCAGGACCTTGTACTTGGCCTTGTCCCTCATGTCCAGCCCAGTCCTGCCAGGTGTAGCAGTTCTGGGTTTAATTTCCCTTTTCTTGCTGCCTTCAGTTGTACAACTTCCTTAATCCCATGTTTTTGTCAGCTTTCTGCCCTCTTTGCTTCCACGCTTGAGGAATTTTCCTTGCCTGTCTGCTCTCTGTCTTCTCTGCTTTGTTGCTGCTTCTTCTTTTATTAATGTTTGTTCCCTTCATTCCCTAAAGGATTGCAGATACAATCAGTGGAAAATAATTGCCAGGATATTCTTCAGTCTCCTGCTCTCTCCAAATGTTCAGGTACTTTGCACTGGTCACTAATTCCCTCTCCTGGAGAATAACCTGAACCTAATTCCAAGTCCCCCTTTGGCTTTCTTTGGCCTCCTGGGGTTGATTTTGTGGCACTAAACTGCAAATCTGCRTTCCCTGGCTGAGGACTTACAGCTCACTAACCTTCGCTGTGGTTCTAGATCAGCTTCCCAATGGAAAAACTCCCAGTTTTCCGGTCTGGGCGTCTGCTGGGCTATGAAACAAGATAGGATTTTCACCAAACTTCCGGAATCTGGATGTCAGAACCAAATCCAGTCTTTTAGGAGGAGCCCCACCAACGTTTCCGTGGTTGTACACCTGACCTGTACAATCTGCTGACCCAAAATGTGCTTTGCTGGCCCACCTGCCACTGGGTTGCAATCCGAGGGGATGTGGTTTCCATGGCTGTGATTCCATGACCTCCCTCAGCTGTTCACAAAATTGAGATTTTTTTCAAGTTCTTCAGGGGGAAAAAAAAAAATCATGGAATCCCAGACTGRTTTCGGTGGGAAGGGACCTTAAATCCCATCCCGTTCCACCACCCGCCATGGGCAGGGACACCTCCCACTGTCCCAGGCTGCTCCATCCAACCTGGCCTTGGACACTACCAAAAATTCCCTTTTCGAGRACAAACCCATTGGATTGTTTGAATGTTCCCAAAAAAAGAAATCGGGGATAAACTTAACCAGCCAATGATTTCTCCATGCATCTCTCGCTTCCCATATCAGCCCCTGCACATCCTAACACCAGATTTCCCTTTGTCAGCCCCAGCTTTTCCCTTTATTCCGTTTGTCGTGTCCCCTTTTTCTTTTTCCCTCTTTTTTTATGGCCTCTTTAACTCCCATCTGCGCCAGGTTTGCCTTTCAACCAGCGTGGCCGCCCCGCTCAGTTGTGGGATTGTGGCTTCTGGAGCATCTCGTTAAAATGTTCTTAAACAATTTTCAATTAGGCTTCATATTTTTCTGATTACGTTCTTTCTCCCCACTGATTTGCCTCTTAATTATTTTCAGCTTGATGGAACCGGTCCTCTCTAAGATGTGCGTACGTTGTGTGTGTGTGTGTGTGTGTGTGGACTTTTGGTGGTGCTGTTTTTTTCCTAATTTTTACCTATTTTTGTGTGCCCGCGCAGTTTCGATCAAGTCATGGTTCTTTGAGTTTCAGCTGTCCAAAAAGTGGGAAGAAAAGTGCCCGCTGGTTGTAAAACTGAGTTTTTCCAAGTGGGCACTGGCCCAGGGGGTGCTGATTTAGGGGTTTGTGGCATTTAGGGGATGGTGGCTCTGGAATGAAGGGGCGTTGTCTCCAATACTTTGATGTCTGGACAACCCCAGCTCCTGCTGAACTTGGTGTGGTTTATTTGATCAGAGAATTATGGGATGGTCTGGTGGGAAGGGACCTTAAATCCCATCCCATTCCACCCCATCCATGGGCAGGGACACCTCCCACTGCCCCAGGATGTCCAGCCTGGCCTTGGACACTGCCAGGGATCCAGGGGCAGCCACAGCTGCTCTGGGCACCCTGTGCCAGGGCCTGCCCACCCTCACAGGGAAGGATTTCCCCTTAATATCCCGTCTAAGACAATCACAGAATCCTGGGATCACTGAGGTTGGAAAAGCCCTCCCAGACCATCACGTCCAGGCTGTGCCCGATGCCCACCTTGGCGCTGAGTGCCACCTCCAGAACTTCCTTGGGCACCTCCAGGGATGGGCACTCCAAACCTCCCTGGGCACTTCCAAGGCCTGACCACCGTTTCAGTGAAGAAGTTTTTCCTCATGGTTTGATTTCCTGCAAATGAGCTGGGAAAGGGGAGGAATGCCTAAGTTCCTGTGGAAGGGGAAGGCAGCATCACTTCAGGCTGGGCCGAGTCCCACCAGGGTCACCTGGAGACCTTTCCTGTGACCTCACGGAGCCGGGAAACCAAACTGGGATGGCTTTGTGGTGGAACGAGCAGGGAAGGGCCACATGGGAGAACCCCCCACCGGAGAAAGACCTGGATCTTTATCCCACTGGGAGAAGGACCTGGATATCCATCCCGGCCCCAGTGAGGTGTCCAGCACCAGGCCACCATCCCTCCCTGGGACCGTGCTCTCCGGAGAACTCCTGGGTGAGTTATCCCAAACCTGCAGCCTTGGGGCTGCGCTGGGATGCTCCGAGGGGCGGGACGATCCCGCGTTACCCCCGGGATGACCTTTCCCCGGAGCGGGATGGAAGCGATCAGCGCCGATGTCGCTGCTCAGCAGTGGGGCTGCATCTGCAGCTGCTTAATGACCCCTTCACACAATGTGCTGGTCGGGGTCATCTGGTTCCAGTTTCACCAGGAACAGAAGGAAATGTTGAGAACATACTTCCCTACATCCAGTTTCACTTGTTGTGGATACTTGGAATACTTTGGAACCCACATCTTTGGGGTTTCCAGGAGGGGTTTTGGCCGGCGAGCCCCGGCGACCATTTGAGATTTAGGTTTTTTTGATTCCAGAAGTGCCCCGGAGGTTGCATTGTAGGGCCTTTCCTTATGCAAAACATAAAAGTGATGCTTTTTCTCAAATTATAACCATATTTTTCATTAAAATCAGTTGGAGTCCCAATAAACAATCGACTCCGAAAAATTTTCCAAATGTTCGCTGCAGCGCCATTTCTATTTTTAATTATTTTTTTAAAAAGTGGGATTTTTTTTCTTAAAAAAACCAAAAACAAAAACAACACGGCTTGGCTTAGAATTTAAAGAAGCCATCTATAAATCATGAAAAATGCACATATATAGCTCCTTATTGCAGTATAATTAAAACCTACTGCACACTGAGTGTCAGAATCCCTCTGTCGCCGTGTCCGATGGCTTCTCCCGTTCGCCTTATCGTGGGAACCCCTCCTTTCTCCTCCCAACGCTTCCCAAAGCCTCTCCCAGCGTGTTTGTACATTTGTTTTATATAAATTGAGTGCTCTGATCCTATAGAGAGGGATGTGAGAAACTCTTCAAAGTGGGAGCCGCAGAAATTCCTTTTTTCCACCCCCATCACTCTTTGTATTGTCGTTTCCAGAGTTTATTTGGAATTTCGTTGTTCTATTCTTACCTGGTGCAGTCTTTATTTGCTGTCCTTAGAAACCCAACCCACAACTAAGAACAAAACCCCCGAGTTCTGCGTCAGAAGTTGTAACTTTTGGTTTATACAAAGCAAGTAAAGGTGCCTTGGTTAAATATTTAGGGTTAAAGTTTTTTGCTGCGAGCCGGAGGTTGAGGAGTATTTCAGGATATTCCCCAGTGCAGCCAAGTGTCCGGTGAAAATCCTTCTTTCTGGAAAGAACCAGGTGCTGGGACGAACGGTGGTGATGGGAAACCTGTCCCTGTTGGAAAGAAAATCTGGATGAGAGGAGAAAATRGGGAGTTTATCCGTTTATCCATTTTTGTTCTGCTTTCATGGTTTCCATGGACCATTGCTGTGTCTGCTCAGCTTGGGATGAGCCAGGGAATGAGTCTGACTGATCTAACCCTGGGCAGGTGGGATGGGAGGTGAAGTGTCCGGGTTTTGGCTTCAAAGTGAAAAAAAATAGGTTTAGGTGGGAYMTTGGGAAGGAATTGCTGTCTGGGAGGATGGGGAGGGGCTGGGCTGGAATTCCCAGAGCAGCTGTGGCTGCCCCTGGATCYCTGGCAGTGTCCAAGGCCAGGCTGGACATTGGGGCTTGGATCCACCTGGGATGGTGGGAGGTGTCCCATGGCAGGGGTGACACTGGCCGATCTTTCAGATCCCTTCCCACCAAACCATTCCAGGATTCCGTGTAGATGTTGACTGGGAGGATTTCCTTGATCCCAGAACCTGAGCCTGTGGAGTTGGGARTTTTTCCTGCCTGGAGCTTCCCAGAGCCCTTGTCCAGGAGCAGCCGCCGCTGTGGGGGCAGAGCTTTGTCCCACACGAGTCCCAGGCGGTTCAGATCATCCCCTCGGCCGACCCAGCCCTTCCAGTGCTCCTGGGGGTTGGCCYGGCCAAGCGGAGCGTGCCCAAGACGAGGAATTCCTGGAGCTGGTGCCCGGCACTGGAGTCCCGGTGACATCCTCGCCATGGGAGTCGCTCCCGCACTTCCGAAGGCAGGGCGAGGGCAGAAGGGGAAGTGGCTGGAGCCGTTTTCGTGCGCTCACAGCTTATTCTGCTTCCAGCGACCGATCCCAGCTGCTGATGGGATAAATCCACGGAATGATTCGGCTSTTCAGCTGCTCCAGGGGCAGTTCTGGTGTGGGACTGGTGTGAAAGCCGTTGGAAAAGTCTGTTTTCCATGGACGTGCAGTTGAGGGTGGGAAGTTCCTGCTGGATGTTAACAAGGTTTCATTTGTCCCGAGGGACAGGGATGGCAAAGTGGGAGTCTTGGGCTGAGCCCTCAGCTGGGCACGACCCGTTTCAAAGGAGAGCAGAAACTTGTGTTCAGGCTTAAAAATCACAGCTTCAATCTGCTCATGGAGTGTCGTAATTATCAACAAATACTAATTATGACTCATGAGTGAGGGCCCAGCACAATCCATTTTGGTTCTGCAGAGGCCCAAACCCGCTCTGTGCCAGGAGATTTTTGGGATTGGTGCTAGACACTCTGCAGAACCTCTCATCCCTCTGAGTTCCCTGCAGGTCTGTAGGAATTTCTCCGGTGTTCCTGGAGTCTCCCCCTCTCCTGGACCGGAGGGTGTTTGGAGCCGAGGTGCCACCTGCAGCCGTGGCTTTAGGCAGGCTGGGCTGCCCAGGGCTGGCAGTGGGTGGGAGGAATTTTTGCCTCTCTGTTGAAAAGACAATCGTTCCTCGTGGTGATCCCAGCGCTCGGCGTTATCTTCCCGCGGCTCCATAAATCCTGGGAGTTTGACAGGACCTCCCACAAGGATGGCAGCGGTTCCAGAGCCGCGGCAGTGCCGTTGCTGGTGGCTCCCTCAGAAGATGAACAGCTTTCTGAAGTTTGCCTGAGCAGCAGTTCAGCGACTTCTTAGGCTCCGAAGTGCCTTAACTCCATTCCCTTTCCTTTCATTGTTTCCCTCTGGAGGTCCCCCTTTGGAGCGGGCAGATCTTGCCAAACGCGGGATGGAATCTCTGCCGAAAGCCCCCCAGAAGAGCAAAGCCCCGCTCTGCTGAACTGGGAGGAACCTGGGATGACTTTTCTGGTGAGATTGGGATCTCTTTCAGCACATCCTCGCTCCTTGTGCCGAGTCCATAATCGTGCCCGGCTGGGGAGCCTGAGGAATTTGGTAGGAACATCGTGGATGCTCCGAGTCCTTTCACATTTTTACTGTTGACTTCTGTAGGGAACGAGCATCCATCAAGAGGACGAGGATTTGTCATTGTTCCCCAAAAAAGGGCAGTGGCATTGTTAAAGCCCAATGGGAACCCTTTGGAACGAGGAGCCTCCAGGGAGAAATGCAAATTTATATTGACTTTTAAGACAGACATTGCCCAGAAGTCCCTTTTAAATCAGAAGATGGAAAGATTGTTTTATCTTTGGTAACTCTTTCCAGAGGACCCACAAAGCCGAGGCTGTGAGCCACAGCTTTTGGGGTGAGGAGCGGCAGTCACTCGTTTTCCGGGACTTCGTGGTGGGGCTGGGAGTCGATCCCAAGGCGTGGGCACGGGGCCCCTTTGGTCAGTAGGATTGGTCATTTGTAGTGGCAGTTGCCACCTTTTCTGGAGGGAAGAAGGGATGAAAGGAGTTTTATGTGGCTATTGAGGAGGTTTATTGATCCCAGATACGGCGGCTCCAGGATTGTGGGAAAACAGGCTCCCTTTATGGCAGGAGTAAATTGTGGGGGATTGCTTCATTGGTCAGCCCATGAAGGGCTGGCTTGGGGCATGGGAACGGTTTTGGTCATGGATCAGATCAAATCCTCCCTGCTGGGCCCCTTCTCCTGCTCCCGGATCTGTTCTCAATACAGACCACAGGAGTTGTTTACCAGAGTCTGTCGTGCCTTGTGTTAAACTGCCCGGTGGGGTCCCAGTATCCCATCAAACTCCGTCCCTGTTCGCCCACGGGCAGGCAAACTCCGGCTCTGAAGCCTCCCCGTCAGGAGATCGGGAGCAGGGATTGCTGTATCCTCCTAAASGGGGGCAGATTCTGTGGCAGGGCCTGTTGTGATGGGACACGAGGGCTGAGGGCTCGAACTGAAGGAAAATTGATTTAAATAGGATATAAAGAGTAAATTTCTCAAAATGAGGGTGGCAAAACCCTGGCACAGCTGCCCGGAGAGGTGGGGGATGCCCCATCCCTGGAAATATTCCAGGCCAGGTTGGACAGGGCGTGATTTAGTGGAAGATGCCCATGGCAGGGKTTGGACTGAAGGACCTTTGCAGGTCCCTTCCAACCCAGCCCAGCCTGGGATTCTAGGAAATGAGGAATTTTTCCAAATATTCTCCAAGCTGTCTTCTTCAGAGCGTGATGTTCCAACATCTACCTGGACATTTTGACCGTGTTTAATTAGGGGTCCTGAATTCCTGGGATAACGATGGTGTTTGGCCGTTCCTCCTGGAGCTGCTGTGTGTGGGGTGTGGGTGAATCCCATCTCTCCTTCCTCTGGAATTCACCCACTTGTTGAGATATTTCTTTTACTCAGCATTTAGGCCTTTCCCAATTTTTATTCACCTCTCAGTCCAAAACTCCCTTGTCTCCAGGGATCCTGTCACATCCTCAGCGTGGCTTTTCCGTCCCTCCCGGTGGACACTCCGATCTTCCCTCTCCTTCCAGTGCTTCCCCTGGTGGCCTTTTCGTCTTCCTGAGCTCCAGCTCCCGTTCCTGGCTGTCCCCACACCCTTCCAGGCCCCGGTGGTGGCTGATGTGCGGATTCTCTTTTGCACCTCTCCACATTCCCACTTCTCCCCCTCTCCAGGTCTCTCCGTTCCCTCAGGCCAGGCCTAAGCTCAGGGATTGCTCTTTAAGCCAGGCTGATGCCCTCAGGAGAGTTCATGGATCCCTTCCCGCAGCAGCCCCTCCTGAGCACGAGGACCCTCAGTTTTCCTTCTGTTTCATGTTTCCCRCTCTGGAATTAGAATTTCCTCCCCCAGCGAGGAGAGCAGCCGGCTTCCCTTCCACTCATGGTGCTGCATCCCAGGGTGGTTTTTAAACCTGGCTTTACTCCAGCTCGTGGCTCCGGGCTGGGCAGGGCAGGAGCTGCCAAGGGGCAGAAATCCTGCCTGGTGTCCCAAGGGATGCTTGGGAGAAGGCTTAGGAACAGCCTTCCGTGTCCCTTGGGAGTGGTGAGGGGACAGTGTCCTTCCACAGGCCCCTCTTCCTCTTGGGAATCATCTTCATCCTCTTGGGAATCATCTTCATCGTCTTGGGAATCTTCCTCTTCTTGGGAATCTTCTGCTTCTTTGGAATCTTCTTCTTCTTTGGAATCTTCTGCTTCTTTGGAATCTTCTGCTTCTTCTTTGGAACCTTCTTTGGAATATTCTTCCTCTTCTTTGGAATCTTTTTTTTCTCCTTTGGAATCGTCGTCTTCTTGTTTGAAATCTTCTGTTTAGGAATTTTCTTCTTTTTCTTCTGCTGCTTCTGTTTCTTAGGAATTTTCTTCTTTCTAATCACTTGACTTTTCCAGCTGCACACGGATTGTCCTGTGGTTTTTTCCAGGACAGGGAGTTGCAGGAGTTTTTTGGTGGGGTCTRTGTAGGATGTTGCTCCTGTCCCTCTCTGGTGTTGCTCACAAAAATAACGTTTGGGGGTCCTCCTGCAGTGAGGGTGAGCTGCAAAACCTCTCCTTGAAAAGGGGAGCTATCCATGAAATCCCRAGGGTGAAATCCTGTCTCCAAGAAGTGATTGCCTCAAACGCCAAAAAGAACCACTGGGAAGAAGAGTTTTCTTTCGGATCTTTCGGGTGAAGAGTTTTTTTGTTAAGGTTTTGAGGAAGCTTCTCTTCCCCTGGMATGAAACTCTTGGAAATAGACTGGGGGGTTCCTAAAATCAGGGAAGGGATTCATGGGAATGGTAGAAATGGAAAGGTTGGAGGAATTTATTGTCAGGGCTAAAGATATGAGAGGGGGAGGGAAAACCCTGGGCTGTGGAGTGCTGAGGGGAATTCTTTTAGTCTTTGGAAAAATACGGGATCCATTTAGGGGAGAARGGACTTGTTTCTTCTCTCCCTCCCACACAGCAATTCCTTCCCAAGATCCCASCCCAAGCTCCCCTTTCCCACTGGGAAGCCATTCCCTGTGTCCTGTCCCTCCAGCCCTTGTCCCCASTCCCTCTCCAGCTCTCCTGGAGCCCCTTTAGGCCCTGCAAGGGGCTCGGAGCTCTCCCTGGAGCCTTCCCTTCTCCAGGGSAACATTCTCAGCTCTCCCAGCCTGGCTCCAGAGGGGCTCCAGAATCCTGGAATGGTTTGGGTGGGAAAGGACCTTAAATCCCATCCCATTCCCACCCCAKCCATGGGCAGGGACACCTCCCACGGTCCCAGGGTGCTCCAAGCCCCAATGTCCAGCCTGGCCTTGATAAAGTCCTTCAAGTGTCCCACAGAATTCCAAGAGCTCCTCTTCCCTTCCTCTTTTCCCACTCTCCCAGCATTTAACCCATCCTTGCTCCTGCTTCCCTGGAAGCACGACAAGAACCAGAGCCTGGTTTCCAAGGTGAGCTTGGAAAATCCACATTTCCCACACCCCACAGTTTTTTCCTTAAATCCGCCTCTCCAAAACGCTCCCCCAAAGTTTCTGTTTCAACTTCGGGAAGAAAGAGCCGGCCGAGAATCCCCCTGAACGTTCCGGGGCCGGTTCCTGGGGCGCGATGGGATTTTTATAAAGTGTTTTTTAAAGGATGGCCGGGACGAGGAAAGGCCCCAGACGTTTCCCCGCTGCTCCCTCGGCGTTCCGGGCTGAGCAGGACCTCAATTAGCGGGGCACTAACGAGGCAGTGTCTGCATCCTCCGCCACTTGGCCGGGGCCGGAGCCTTGCACTTCATCATTCCTAACTCGTTGCAGTAGCTCCACAAAGTCCTCGCAAATCTCGGGAGCTGAGCGAGAAATTAGGAGCACATTTTTGGTGTTTCCTCGCATGGCAGCTGCGCTGGGAGCTCCTTATTTTTCATTAGTGTCAGACTGGGCAGCTCCAGGAGTTCTCAGGCTCCAGGGTTGGGACCGGGGCATCATCCACGGCCAGATTTTCCTTAATATCCCTCTGGGATTGTGGAAAACCTGGGRTTCCGCTCACAAAGCGGGGGAAAAGGGGATTTATAAACTCTGCAGGGCAAAGCTCTCGTGGTTTCCAACCTTTTGAAGCACCCAAAYGCCCGTCACCTTCAACCAGGAGGGATCTGGGAACAGGGAATGGGGCTGGAATGTGGAGCTGGCCCTGAAATGAGCTCCAAGGCTTGCGGATGAAATCCTGGTTAATATTTCTTCAGTGCTTTCTCTTGAAGCATCTCCAAAGCATTTGAAGAACATTATTAAGAGTTTGGGACATGGGAGGATCTCTCTTTTCCAACTTCACTTGGAAAGGGAAGAAAAAGGCAGCTTGGAATTTATGTGGAGGATGAGGAGGTTCCAGGTCCTTGAAGAGTTTTCTGATGATTTGCAGAAGCAAATCTCTGGGGTTGTTCTGTCGGGGGCTCTCCCAGCCACTGTGCTGGGGAAAACAAAGGACATTTTTAGGTGGGATTCTTCCTTGCATCCATTCCCGGGAGCTCTGGGCAATTCCAGCAGTGCTGCACGTGGGTTGGGACAAGGCAGGAAGGTGTTTTTGGGGCTGCCTGCTGTTGTCTCCCATAATTTTCTTCCTCAGCTGTCACCTGATTGCCTAAAATAATCCAAATTCTGCGGTTCTGAGGCGAATAGGGAACAAATATCGCTGTAAAATGCCCAGGAGTTAARGGAACTCTTCCCTCTTCCCATAAGGAATGAAATTTAGAAGGCTGGACACCGGAATTCAGTTGATCCCAGGTTCTTGGATTCCCTTTGATCCCAGCTCTCTGACCAAGGGCTTGGGGTTCATTCCTGCCTTTGGGAGCTGTGGGGGGAGCTCAGATATTGGCAGGTGAAACTCCGGTTTTCCCCTTTTTTTCCCCCTTTTTCCCATTTCCTGGAGCTGGTGCCATCTCTTGCCCACCCGGCCCATCCCACGGCGTTGCTCTGTCCCTGCTGCAGGCCAGGTGGGTCCTGCGGTGAGGAGCAATTCCCAGCGGGAATCTGGGACATCCACAATGCCCAGGTCAGCCACGAGCCGTGGGTGGAGCTGCTCCAGAGCCTCTTCCCTGGGCACATCCCTGTCCCTGCCGTGGGTGTGGGTCAGCAGAGGCAGCTGGGATTTCTGTGGAACAAATTCCACTGATGCTGATGGAAAACCGTCGGGGTTGGTTGTGTTGGCTTTGACTGAACTTTGCCTTAATCAGTGTGTTCCTTGTGATCCAGAGGTAYCCCAGAATCCTGGAATGGGTTGGGTTAGAAGGGATCTTAAATCCYACCCAGTGCCATCCCATTCCATGGGCAGGGACACCTCCCACCATCCCAGGTGGMTCCAAGCCCCAATGTCCAACCTGGCCTTGGACACTSCCAGGGATCCAGGGGCAGCCACAGCTGCTCTGGGAATTCCAGCCCAGCCCCTCCCCACCCTCCCACACAGCAATTCCTTCCCAAGATCCCAGCCCAAGCTCCCCTTTCCCACTGGGAAGCCATTCCCTGTGTCCTGTCCCTCCAGCCCTTGTCCCCAGTCCCTCTCCAGCTCTCCTGGAGCCCCTTTAGGCCCTGCAAGGGGCTCGGAGCTCTCCCTGGAGCCTTCCCTTCTCCAGGGGAACATTCCCAGCTCTCCCAGCCTGSCTCCAGAGCAGAGGGGCTCCAGCCCTGGAGCAGCTCCGGGGCCTCCTCTGGACTCTCTCCAGCAGCTCCACGTCCTTCTGCTGTTGGCCCCAGGGCTGGGGCAGCTCTGCAGGTGGGGTCTCACCTGAGGGGGCCCAGGGACAGAATTCCCACCTTTCCTGCTGCCCACGCTGGGATCAGCCCAGGSCTGGGGGGGTCTGGGCTGGGCCATTCCAGCCTCATCCACAACATCCCAAATCCTTCTCCCAGGGCTGCTCCCAATCCCTTCCTTCCCCATCCAGCCTGGATTTGTGCTGGGATTGCCCCGACCCAGGTGCAGCTCCAGCCCTTGGCCGGGCTGAACCTCGTGGCCTTTTGCTCGCCCTCCTCCGGGGGTTTCACGTTCTGTTCCCAAACTTTTCCCACCTGGATTTATCTCCCCGCCGTTCCCCTGGATCAAGGCAGTGCTGGAGCCTCCCCGAGCRCTTGGGGGGTCACGTTCACACCTTGTGAAAAGCAGGTGCAGCCCCATTAACTCCAGATGGCGGCAAACCGGTCGAAACCCTTTGGAATTTCATCCTTCAGCTTCCCTCACCAGCCCCGTCCTGCGGGGAGAGCAAAATTCACTTTAGAAAAGGGATTTTTTTCCTGTTTCGGCAGCAGGTGGGGTTGGTCACCTGGAAAAGGGGGTGGCTCCATAAACCTGCTCATTCCCGAGGGCCGAGTGGGGATGCCACACGTGTGGCACTCGTGGGGGCTCAGGGAAGACCTCCCAGCTCCACTTTTTCCTTTTAAAAGGCCCATAAATGAAAATTGGAACGGGCTGGAGGGGAGGTGTGAGATTTTTCCGGGGTTTTTATTTGCAGAGTTACGTTTTTTATCCTTAATAGATTTATAATATGCAGCTCCCTTTATTTGTTCCCATAAAATTAACCAGTAAATTTCCAATGGAAAAAAAAAAAAAAAAAAGCCCCTAATGGGAACCACCTTTGCCAAGGCTGAAACGTTGCTGTGTTCAGGAAAGGTGGACCGGGGCACTTTTCCCTCTGCCAGGTTTTCTCCTGGAGTGCCACATGTTGGAGGGATATAAAACTTTTACTAACGAGGACTTGGAGGAATTCTGACTTTTTAATTGCCCTTTTTTAAAAAAGAAAAATTATTTTTATTTTTGACCTGGTACGAGCTGCTGTTTATTTTGGGCTCTTAAAACCGGGATTGGTAATTTGGAAGTCTGGGAGTTTGAAACCTYGGGAAAAGGAGGGGTGGGAAGGATCCGGACTGGTGGGTGGGGAAGGGCTGGGGGGTGGCTCTGCTGAATCTCCTGGGAATTTCAATCCCGCAAATCCTTGGCAGTGGGGTTGGGATCGTTTGGATTTTGTTCTTTTTCGTATTTCTGAGGTGATTTTTGGGCCGGGATTTCTTTGCAGTGTCCCTAGAACAGGGACGGGCTGTTCCTGCTGGAGCACCCCGGTGTGTTGGGATGAAGGATGCTGGGGACAGGGTGGGCACGGGTCACTTGATGGTCCTGGAGGACTTTTCCAACCTTGATGATTGTGGGATGCCGGGATGTACCTAAATCCCGAGTTGTTGCTGGTCGGGATGTTCCTGGGATGGGTTGGGTGGGAAGGGACCTTAAATCCCACCCCAGCCCTGCCACGRGCACGGACACCTCCCGCTGTCCCCGGCTGCTCCAGCCTGGCCTCGGGCACCGCCAGGGATTCCAGACAGGAATTCCAGCTGGGAATCTGGTGGGGTCCTGCTGGGCCTTGTCCTGGCCAGGGAGCACTGAGCTGTAAAATCCATGGAATTAGGCCTGGGTTAAATCTGATTTGTGCCTGGTGCTCATCCCTCAGCCTCCACAGAGGGAGATCCAGGCTCTCTCCTGTGGAGTTTTCCTTGAGACCAGGATGGTCCTGGCTGGGCTGAGCTCAGGCAGAGCCTGGTTAAGCTGAGCCTGAGGGGCTGGACAGGGGGAGAGGGAAAGAAAAGGAGAATCAAACTCTTCCAGGGCTTTTTTTTAGGGCTAAAAAAGCTCTTTGTAGTTTCCCCGGACGCCTTTAGAGGGCAGATCACGTCCAGGGAATGACGGATTTGGGACGTGCTTGATCTTCCCGGTGGTGGATTCAGAAGGTTGGAGCACTCGGAATATGGAGATTTTATTTTTTTTTAAAGCATCATTTGAATTCTGCAATAACTTGTGGTGCCTTCGAGGGTGACCGTGAAGTGAATTTACAGCGGCGAGATGAGATCAGGTTTTGATTTATCGCTGTGGACTTAAAACCTTTTTAGGCTCAGTACTAAAAATTGCGGTGCAAGTGAAATATTAGTGATGGATGCAGGGAGAAAAATCCTGGGAACATACTGTGGGAGAGGAGAATTATGTAATGTGTTGACTGAGTTGGTTTTTATGTTAAAAGAAAGACCACAAAAAGCGGTTTCAGTTGGGAGAGTTGGTTTTGGAGAGCACTGCTGAGTGCTGAATGTATAATTTCATTTTTCTCTGCTGTAATCTCTTCTCTAAACCCCCAACCCTCACGCCCCAGTGCTTAGAGGAAAGAAAATGTATTTATCAACAGAATATTTCACATTATCAGAGGAATCTTTGTGAAGCRGAGGCAGCAAAACGAACTGAAGCTCCTCTGTAAAGTTGGAACTTTGCGTGTTGGGATTAAATATTCCTAAAAGTCACCCTGCTGGGGGAGGCAGGGCCTGGCTAATTCTGTGATTAATTAAAACCAGCACTAACCAAATCATGCTCTGCTTTCTTCTGCTGCTCCCCGAAGCTCAGGGATCCCGGGGAAGATGATTATTCCTGAAAAAGCCATTTTGTTCTTCCCCAGCCGAGCTGCTCTTTGCGGCTCAGCCCCTTTGGCAGCCGCTTTGTGGGTTTCTGATCAAAAAAACCAGAGGGGTTATTCCCAAACAGAATGAAAAGGGCTTTGTTCCAGCGAGGATTTATCCTTTTTTTTCCCTCTTTTTTGAAATAATGTTTTTAAAAATCTCCTGAAGGTGGAGGTGCTGCTGCAGCCTCTGCTCCCCGGGATGAACGGGATGCTTGGGGGTTCTTTGGGTTTTAGGGTTCAGCCCTTAACTGTGATCCTTGCCCAGATTCCTGTTCCAGTTTTGATGGAAAAGGGAAAAAAGGATTGACATGATCCATCGGGGTCTGTGCAGAGCGTCTGGCTCTGTCCCACACAACGTCCCTGTGTCCAGACTGGACAGATGGACACTCAGGGATGGGCTGGGTGGTCACTCCCAAAGAGCTGGGACTGAACCTCTGGAAGTTCAGCACGGCAAGGGCTGGAGCTGCACCTGGGTCGGGGCAATCCCAGCACAAATCCAGGCTGGATGGGGAAAGAAGGGATTGGGAGCAGCCCTGGGAGGAGGATTTGGGATGTTGTGGATGAGGCTGGAATGGCCCAGCCCAGACCCTCCTAGCCCTGGGCTGATCCCAGCGTGGGCAGCAGGAAAGGTGGGAATTCTGTCCCTGGGCCCCCTCAGGTGAGACCCCACCTGCAGAGCTGCCCCAGCCCTGGGGCCAACAGCAGAAGGACGTGGAGCTGCTGG
>RAHM01000332.1:610334-640357 GCA_003713295.1 Parotia lawesii
TTTTTTTTTTTTCCTGAGGAAACAAAGCCTTTTGCTCAGATTTCTCCTTTTTAACAGTTTCACTGGAAAAAACCAAAGCCAACCCAATCCCTGTTTTCCGTGTCACGCCTTGCTTGTCAGGGAGCGTGTTGGAACAAAGCCTGGCTTGGAAAACAATCCCAATTCCCCGGGAGAGCTCCCGAAGCCGGGCCCTGCACGCTTGGGCGCTCCTGAATCATCCCAGGCCGGGCTGGGCGAGCCTGGGACCCTCTCGCCTGTGCCCAGGTTTGGCCGTGGCTCCTCTGCTGCTCCCTCTCTTACTCAGGGCTGCGGTTGGGTCCCGGCTGGGAGCGAGCAGAGGTGAAACCGCCGTGTGGGAGCTCCCACTGGAGCTTTGAGTCACGGCTGTGTCTGGCGGGGGCAGAGGAGCCTCTCCGGCGCTGTGTGAGCAGGCGGAGATAAACCAGCCCGGCGTCAGGGATTTCACCCAGGGGTGCTCCCAAGCTGGAAAGGGAATTTTGAATCCTTGGTAGAAGCGAATCAAAGAATCTCCGTGCAGTTGCTTGGTTGTAAGCCATTTATCTCGCCGAGAACTCGGGCTGATGGAGCAGAGCCCCGAGCTCTGGAGTTGTCAGGCCAAGGCCTTTCAGGTGTTTGAAATTCCCTGCGGAATGTCCATCCTCCTCCACCTCCTCCTCCTCCTCCTCCTCCTCCTCCTCCTCCCGCTGCTGCTTTCGGTCCCCGGAGCTCATTCTCGGCTCCTCCGCCACGTGTAAATGTGATAAATAAACTTTGTAATCGCGCAGCTGAGCTCCCTTTGAAGCTGCCCACAGATCTGGATCCCGCAGAAGTGTAAATCAACGCTTTGTCCATAAAGAGTTTCTTAAAAAGTGGCTTTTTTTGTGCAGCTGACCCGAGGGCTGTGGTTGCCCAAGGCTTTTTATCAATCCTCGTGAGATAAACTTCTCCTTACGGCTCCTTGGAAGGGAGAGTCAGGATTGTTCCCTTCTCCAAGTGCTGGGCTGAGTGGCCCAGCCCCAAAACCAGCTGAGGTTTGATGGGTTTTGTATAAAAAGCTGAATTAACCCAGTTCCCGAATGAACTGCAAGGATGTAAATGTGGCTGAGCTCATCCCGTGGGTTGGGAGAAGGAGCAGGAGCAGGGGATGAGGATAAATCATGGGTTGAGAGCAGAGCAAAGGGGGAATTGCATTCCCCTCATCACGCACTCGATGCCAAAAACTTAGATTTGGGGAAAATTGATATTTGGGGGTATTAGCTCGTGAGGTGGATTTTAGCACTGGATGGGCCGAGGTGGAAGAGACATTTTAGGGAGTGAGGAGTGGGGGGTCGAGGCCRAGTCTGTGCAGGGCGCTGGGGAGAACAAACGCGTTCAGTGCTGCACTTCCAAACTGCTTTTATTTAATGACCTGGAATGGAGTTCAAAAAAAAAAAAAACCCTCCCATTGTTGGGCCTTGTTTCCTGAGCTGAGGGAGAACTTTGTCAGCCAAACCTCCAACAAATTGTCTGCTCTGATAACGAGTTAGCACCGGGAGCGGGAGAGGCCGAGCCCCTCCTCGTCCCCACAGTGCCGGCTCCGCGGGCAAACTCAAAGCAGGAGCCGTGGCCGTGTGTTGAGTTTACACCTTGCAATAATAATCCCTGCTTTTATCTGATCCGAGGGGGATTTTATAACTCTGGAATGGCTCTTTGGCAGGGCTCCAGCCCTACTGTCATTTTTTATTAACATTCTTTTTCTCCTCCCCCCYGTAGCCAGTCTGCTTTGCTGCTTTTTTTTTTTTTTCCCTTTTTTTTTCCCCCCACTCTTTTCTTCCCTAAGATTGTTTAAGGAATATGTATCCCGTTCCTGGGGGTATTGGGAAATGATATTTGAAAATTCGGTGTCTCAGCCCATTAGAGGGGYCTGTAAAGCCGTCACAGCAGGAACTAATCAAAACCACCAAAGCCAGCCACAGCCGACTTCGCTCCCTTTAAATCATCAGCCCCTTCTCCCCGAGCCTTATCTCGTGTCTCATCAGGAAAAACCTAATTAGGTTCTGCTCAGAAGTAAATATCGGTGGGTGGAGGTGAGGGGAGGTGAGGCTCGAGCGCCTGCAAACGGGTGCAGAAAACGAGGTGAAGTTATAAAAATAAAAATATTGGGGTTTTAAAGGAGCTCGTTGCTCCTGGAGGTGGGGAAACATCTGTCCTTGGGGTGGCTCTGGAGGCTGAGCCTGGGGGAGTCCCTGGCCTGATCCCATGGGATCGGGAATGACTCYGTGGCATTGGGAATGACTCCATGGGATTGGGAATGACTCTGTGGCATTGGGAATGATCCCATGGGATTGGGAATGATGGGAATGACTCTGTGGCATTGGGAATGATCCCATGGGATTGGGAATGGCTCCGTGGCATTGGGAATGGCTCCGTGGCATTGGGAATGATGGGAATGACTCTGTGGCATTGGGAATGACTCCATGGGATTGGGAATGACTGTGGTGCTGGGAATGATCCCGTGGCATTGGGAATGACTCTGTGGCGCTGGGAATGACTCTGCGGCTTTGGGAATGATCCCATGGGATTGGGAATGGCTCCGTGGCATTGGGAATGATGGGAATGACTGTGGCATTGGGAATGACTCCGTGGCATTGGGAATGACTCTGTGGTGCTGGGAATGATCCCGTGGTATTGGGAATGACTCTGTGGCGCTGGGAATGACTCTGCGGCTTTGGGAATGATCCCATGGGATTGGGAATGACTCCATGGCTCTGGGAATGACTCTGTGGCTTTGGAAATGATCCCATGGGATTGGGAATGACTCTGTGGCACTGGGAATGATCCCATGGCATTGGGAATGACTCCCATGGCATTGGGAATGACTCCATGGTGCTGGGAATGATCCCGTGGCATTGGGAATTACTCCGTGGTGCTGGGAATGATCCCATGGGATTGGGAATGACTCTGTGGCATTGGGAATGTTTCCATGCCATTGGGAATGACTCCATGGTGCTGGGAATGACTCTATGGCATTGGGAATGACTCCGTGGCTCTGGGAATGACTCCATGGTGCTGGCAATGACTCCATTGGGAAAGATTCCACAGCGTTGGGAATGACTCCGTGGTGTTGGGGTGCAGGTTCGGGGCCGGGGTCACTCGATCTCGAGGGGTTGAGTTGCTTTGAAACACTCAAGTCTGGAAAATTCAGCTACAGAAAATTCAGCTCCGGCTCGGTTGGGTTGGGTCAGTTGGGTGGTGACGGGTGCGGAAGGTGGAGTTGCCGTTCCCAAGCTTGCGGGAGTTTTTTCAGGATGGATCCCGGAATGCTGAGGAAGGTCCTGTTGAGGACTTGGAATCCCAGACTGGTTTTGGTTGGAAGGAACCTTAAAGCCCATCCAGTGCCACCCCTGCCGTGGGCAGGGACACCTCCCACTGTCCCAGGTCTCCTAAAAGTCTCCTGGGCTGCCTGATGGCAACCGCAGTCCCCAAACGTGGGTCACTGGCCCTGGGCCTGGCCCTGGGGGTGGAAAGGTGCCTTTGTTTGTCCTACCGGCCGGTCTGGAACGAGAATTCCTGTCGGGCACTGGGAATTCTGCTGTGACAGTGATCTGGGGTGTTCCTGGTCTCCCAGGCTGCTGTGGACGAGGGAAGCGGCTGTGCTCGGAGGGAGCTTCTCCTCCACGAACCCAGCACTTTGTGTTTTATTCCTGAACACAACACCGGCTGTGGACAGGCCTTGGCTCTCCTGCCTCCCTTTGTGCTCCCATGGAGCAGAGCGAGCCGGGATCGACGGTCCCGGATAGCAGAGGCTGTTTCACAGGATAACCCCAAACCAGCCTTGCTTCCATGGAAACCACACCAAAAGGTGAGGGGATTTTGGATTGGATTTGCCATCCCCTGAGGGCTTTGGGCCCTGGATGTCACCCGGCCTTTGATGATGTTGGGTGTCTCCCCTGGGCTCCTCCAGCCCCTTCGTGYGGAACAGAACCCCCAAATCCCGCAGTGCTGCCCTGCAGGTCGGGTTTGATCCTTCCCGTGCCACAGCAAATCCATGGAAGGGTTGTTCTGCTGCACCTTCGGCCCAGGGAAGCGCTGGGAATTACCTGGGGGTGGGAACGAGGAGTTCCTGAGGATAATCCTGAATTTCTCCGGAGCTGCTTCCTCTGGGCCTCCCCGCCAGCTCTGCCTTCCCCTCGAGGTGAAACCAAAACCTCGGCAACTTCACAAAGTTGAAGAAAATTCGATATTTCTCACTTCTAGGTCACCTCAGTCCAGATCATTTCCTGCTGGGAGCGGGGGGTTGGGAATGCCCTCCTGGAGATGGAAAAGCCATTCCCGTTCCTTCTGGCGCGTGCAGGGCCTGGTTCCAGGATCACTCCTGCTCCCGCTCCCGCTCCCGCTGCAGTCGGAATGTGCCCGTTGTAGGCCGGGATTTGGCTCCGGGGTTCCCGGAAAGGGAAGGGAACAAACATCCACGGATTTACTGTGGGGCCATTGGTTGTTTTTTTAACGTAGAAATCCCTGGAAAATCTTGTCTAATTTAGAACTGCCCCCACAAAAAATCCTGAAGGGTGACGATTACTCAAGGTCCAAATCGCTCCTGGTGGGCCGGAAACCTTTTGTGCATCGGGAGCATCCTCTGGCTGCTTTTTAGGATATCTGGGAGCTGGGACATGCAATTTTTTCCCTTTTTTTTCTCATTTGGAGGGTGGGGAGGCCCTGGCACAGGGTGCCCAGAGCAGCTGTGGCTGCCCCTGGATCCCTGGCAGTGTCCAAGGCCAGGTTGGACATTGGGGCTTGGAGCCACTGGGATGGTGGGAGGTGTCCCTGTGGATGGAATGGGATGAGCTTTAAGGTCCCTTCCAACCCAACCCATTCCGGGATTCTGAGCTTTTCCCAGTAGGTCCTTGGACGTTGATCCAGGTCAAACTCGATAAATCAGTTTATTTGCATTAAAAGTGCAAAATCAAAGYGTGGGGGGTGAATTCCATGTGGGGCTCCTTGTCCTGGAGCGATGCCGGAGAGCCAGCTTTCCTTGATTTCTAAATAACTGGAATTTATTAGGTCTTATCAATATTTGGTTTGGATCTTACCAGTCCTGACTCCTGGTCACATCCTGCAGTGCTCCCACAGCAGAGCTGGGCCTGAAGGAAGATTAATCCCTGTTGGAAAAGAGAGGTGGGACCGAGGCTGGGGATCCTGGGAGAGCACTTCCATGGATCCTTGGTGACACCAGTTCCGTGTCCAGCCTGAAATCCCGAGTGTTTCACGCTGAGGGCTGGGCAGAGGAGTCCGGGGCTGGCAGCAGCATCCTCCAGCTCGTTTTCCCAGATTTCCCTCTCCCATGACGGCTCCGGGCCCGCTCCGCCCTGGTTAATGATCCGTTTCCAGCTCAGTGCTTGATCCAAAACTTCGCGTTTTCCCACTCTTTGATTCTCCCCTCTCCAGAAGAAGGAGGATTACATAAACTGGAGGGTTTAATGAGCGCGCTGGGCTTGCTTTTGGGGGAATTTCCAGTGGATTCGGGGCTATAACTTCATTACGCCTCGGTTGGGAAACTCATGGCAGCGCTGGGCGGGTCYGAGGGTGGGACGGAGCCCCGACCCTTTGTTGTGTCCTCTTCTGAAGGACCAAGCGCTCCCGCCCCTTTTTGAAGTCCTAATTCCCTTTATGGGATGTCGCAAGGCCTTTCTATAGAGTGGTGCCTCTGAAGTCCGACGTCCCCGCTGACAAAAACGCCCCTTTTTCCCCCAACGGCTTCGGGTCCTGACGTTGGGAGCAGAACTTTGTCCTGGGCAGCGTCCACCCAGACCTTTCCCTTTGGGGCCCTGTTGCAAAAATTCCCCTTGTTGGGATTCATCCCTGAAAAGATCTCTGTGAAGGGATGGGCTGGGAGTCCCCTGGCTCGGCTGGGAGCAGCCCTCGGAGTGAAGGAGCTCCAGGGCTGCTCCTGCTTTCCAGCCGCTAGAGGTCAAGGTTGTGCTGTGGGATAAGGATAGCGCGTCCCAATCCCAGCGTTCCCCACCTCCAGGGGCAGCTTTGTACCTGGAATTCCGTTATGGATTGCCCTGCTCGTCAGTGAACTCGGAGCTGAGCGTGTGTGCTCGGGGTGAGGAGCACTTTTTGGGATGTCCATGCCATGCTCGGATTTCGGTGTTCTTCAGATGTAGGAATTAACTCCGGTGCTCGGTCCCCGGAGGGGTTTTGCTTCCCAAGGAGGGATTCCAAAGGGACTTGGAGGCTGGCAAAAATAAAGAGCTGCTCCTGAGTTGTTTTTTGGTGGGGGGGGGGGATATTAAAACTTCCAGGCGTTGAAAAGGAAATAATCCGGGGGGTTTGCGCACGGATAAAGCTTTGTGCTCTCTGCAGTTCAGGTAGCGCAAGTAATTAATAATTAGTGATTTTTAACAGTGGTTAAGAATGTTTTAATTCTCCCTCGGTGTCGCTGGCAGCTGGATCTACAGCAGGATTTATGGTTTTCCTGCTTTCTTCTAAATCCAGGCTGTCACATTCCCATGGGGAAGGGGATGGTCCCCTTTTGCCACCTCATGGAATCACGGAATTCCAGACTGTCCAGGAGCTACCTGGGCTTGTGGAAGGTGTCCTTGCTCATGGAAGGAGAGGATCCTTAAGGTCCCTTCCGTGGTTCCATGATTCCCACACACCTTTCTTCTGATAGATAAAAAATCCACAGTGAAATACGGGGGGAATCCTCTAAATCTGTGGCTAAATCCCTATAAATTCCAGGTTTTCCGGGTGTTTATTCTCCCAGTTGCAGCAGCACACAAACCCACGTGTCCAGCACTGCCTCATCCATGGGATTGGCCTTTTTTCCCTGGTTTTGGCTGGGATTTGGCCCTGGAGACCCCTCGTGTGTCCATGCCGTTCCCATTCCTCATCCTTCAGTTTGRACTCGATCAGCTCCTGAACAACTGGGGCTAAACCATTTTTCCTGTCGATTGTTGTGCTCCAGAGCGAAGGGAAACCAGGGAATTTCCACAGCAGGGCACAGGCAGCGACCTCCACAGCCAGACAGCCCCAGAATCCCTGGAACAGCTCCACGTGCTCCCACCCCTCCRTCCCGGTGCTCCCGGCGCCTGTTCCTTGAGTACCTTTTACAGCTCGTTCCGCACATCAACGACGCGCAATTAAACCCTCCTGGGCTCCCACAAAAATGCTTTCAGGGACCTCTGGGGTCCAGATGTGGAGTGTTTTGTGCTGCCACGGCTGGAAAAGAGGAACGAACCCAGCGGTTCAGGAGGTCCCTGAGTGCAGCCTGTGACAGTCACCACATGGCCCGCGGGCGAGTGCTGCCGCAGCTGGGCCGTAAATGGATCAGCGTGGCAGCACGGGGGCCGGGCCGCTGTGATTCGGAAAGAGTCAGGAGCGTGTTTGGATGGTTGCATAATCCCTGGCCCGCTTTGCAAATGGATCTTGGGATATCTGGGGTGGGGGGAAAGRCGACGTGTCGGAATTCCGCGGGGCGCGCCCGGCCTCCTTCGTGTCTCTCCTTTCGTGGCTGGCCGYGCCTCGTGCCCTAGAACCAAATTAAATCCCAGGTAAAATCTGCTTTTTCCTAGGCACAGCAGCAGAGGAACCTGGACAACATCGTGTCCCAGCAGCCCAGGATTAGCGGGGGGAAGAAATCCAAGAAGGAATTCAGCGCCAGCTCCGAGCTGGAGGTGAAGAACACCAGCCCCATGTCGGAGCAGGACTCGGGGATCCTGGATGTGGAGGATGAGGATGAGGAGGAAGAGGTAACTGTGCGACACCAAACCGGGGACACTGGGCAGTGTGGGGTGAATCTGGTGCCTCAAGGGCTTTGCTCCTCGCTCCTGGGGCCCTGCTGGGAGTCCTGAAGGTGCAGGAGAGGCTGGAGAACGTGGGATGGGTCTCAAAATCCCATTATTTTGTGGTTTTATCCCTATTCCCATTGCCAGGCTCAGCAGAGAGGTCAAGGATTGAGGGCTGCCCATGCCAGTGTGTCCCACCACCTCGGTGCTGGTGGAGAACATCCCTCCCTCATGGAAAAGTTGCTCCACAGCCCACGGGATCCTTGGCCTTTTCCTTTGTCCTGGTTTGCCTTCAGACCAAGGGTTGTGTCAGGATGGGAGTTTGGAATTTGAATTCCTTGATGTGCTCCCTCCTTTCCTTCCCCGTCTGCTGCTGCTTCTTGGGACCTGGATGTTGGATTWGGGAACCACAAACCATAACCTGGGGATGGTGTTGGTTTTCCCTTCCTCCCAGGGCTGGGACACCTGGGATTCGGGATGTTTGCCATGGAATAGAGCCCCGTGTCTCAGGAAAGGCAGCTTGGAGATGCASACCTGCAGTTCAGGACACAGGGGTTGAGCTTTCGGATGTGCCCGGCATTCCTTGGGATGCAGTCGTGTCCTGGACCTTTGGGAAGTTGTGTCTGCCCCTCTGGGTGCTTCTTCTCTTTTGTTGAAGCCTCTCATGTCAGGAAAAYGGTATTTTCAGCCGGTCCCTGGGCTGGGGGGTGTTTGTCACCCTGACCGTGACAGCCCCTGAGCAGCCAGGGGGGGATCCAGGACAAGTTTGAAATTTAAAGTCGGRGTTTTTAAGGTGGTTCTGTGCTTTYGRTGCTCCTGTTCCGCCTTTTTCCCTGYRWATCMATTCCCTCCTTTCCATGGCTGCCCTGAGTCCAAAGCTCACTGAGGTCACAACTTCCTCCACAGGGATGGAGTTGTAGGGTCAGCCCCGAGCCCCTGGCGGCCCTGGAACCCTCYGGGTGGGCTCTTCATTCCTGCATCAGCATGGAATGGGGCCCCGGAGTTGCTCCAGGATTCTGGAGCTCCTCTGCTCTGGAGCCAGGCTGGGAGAGCTGGGAATGTTCCCCTGGAGAAGGGAAGGCTCCAGGGAGAGCTCCGAGCCCCTTGCAGGGCCTAAAGGGGCTCCAGGAGAGCTGGAGAGGGACTGGGGACAAGGGCTGGAGGGACAGGACACAGGGAATGGCTTCCCAGTGGGAAAGGGGAGCTTGGGCTGGGATCTTGGGAAGGAATTGCTGTGTGGGAGGGTGGGGAGGGGCTGGGCTGGAATTCCCAGAGCAGCTGTGGCTGCCCCTGGATCCCTGGCAGTGTCCAAGGCCAGGCTGGACAYTGGGGCTTGGATCCACCTGGGATAGTGGGARGTGTCCCTGCCCGTGGCAGGGGTGGGATGGGATGGCCCTTAAGATCCCTCCCAACCCAAACCATTCCAGGATTCCATGGTTCTGGCCTGTCTCAGGCAGGTGAATCCCATCTCTGGGTATGGTGGCACACTGGTGGCCTCACAGCAGGGGTGACCCTGCAGCTGGGGATGGGCAGGACGGGGCTGTCCCCATCCCTGTCTCCATCCCTGTCCCTGTCCCTGTCCCTGTCCCAGGGTGGGCAGTGGCCGCTGTCCGTGGTGATGAAGAGCAGTGGGGGAGGGGCACTGGCCACAGGACCCCCAGGTCCACCTGGCCAGGACCATGGAGGAGCCCCCATGGAGGAGCCCCCATGGCCCCTTCTCCCAGCAGTGCCTCAGGAAAATGGGAGCCATTTGTTCCTGATGAGCTTTGAGTTCCCCAAGTTCCTTCCTTGTAGAATCCTGGAATATCCTGAATGGAAAGGGACCCACAGGGATCATGGACCCAGCTCCCGGCCCTGCACAGACTCCCCAACAACCCCACCCTGGGCATCCCTGGCAGCGCTGTCCAAATGCCCCTGGAGCTCTGGCAGCCTCGGGGCCGTGCCCATTCCCTGGGGAGCCTGGGCAGTGCCCAGCACCCTCTGGGGGAAGAACCTTTCCCTGAAATCCAACCTAAACCTCCCCTGGCGCAGCTCCAGCCCTTCCCTGAGTCCTGTCCCTGTCACAGAGAGAATCCTTCTGGGACTTTTTTTTTTTTGAGGTAAAATTATTTATTTATTAGACCAAAAAAATCTCTCAGGTGGAAATGGAGCCATTGCAGTTTTGGGCTCCTCATGACAAGAGAGACCCTGAGGGGCTGGAGCGTGTCCAGGGAAGGGAACGGGGCTGGGAAGGGGCTGGAGAATTCCTGAGGGAGCTGGGAAAGGGGCTCAGCCTGGAGAAAAGGAGGCTCAGGGGGGACCTTGTGGCTCTGCACAACTCCCTGACAGGAGGGGGCAGCCGGGGGGGTCGGGCTCTGCTCCCAGGGAACAGGGACAGGAGGAGAGGGAACGGCCTCAGGCTGGGCCAGGGCCTCCCCACCCTCCCAGCCAGGAATTCCTTCCCAAGATCCCAGCCCAAGCTCCCCTTTCCCACTGGGAAGCCATTCCCTGTGTCCTGTCCCTCCAGCCCTTGTCCCCAGTCCCTCTCCAGCTCTCCTGGAGCCCCTTTAGGCCCTGCAAGGGGCTCGGAGCYCTCCCTGGAGCCTTCCCTTCTCCAGGGGAACATTCCCAGCTCTCCCAGCCTGCCTCCAGCCCTGGGAGCATCTCTGTGATGTCTCCTGGGTTTGATCCAGCAGCTCCAGATCCKTTTCCTGCGGATCCAGGGCTGGATTGGTGCAGAGCCGTCGCTGCTGGCCGCAGTGGAGTTTTAGGGACACTTCCTGGGACATTTGTGTCACCTGCAGTCCCCCCCTGCCCCGCGCCCTCCCCTGGAGCGGAGCCTCTGTGGGTTCTGTGTCCCGTCCCGTGCCCCTCTGCCCCGGCTCATCCATGGATTGCAAACAAGGGGAGTCTGGGATGGTTCCCAAATCCCTGGATTTGTGTTGTCTGGAATTCCTGGTGTTTCAGTCTGGAGCTCACTGAGGGGCACAACCTGTGCTTGAGTCCCGTTTTCACACCAAACCCCACTGAGGATCCGAGATCCAAACCCTCGTATCCCGAATTATCCAAACCCAGAGCAAAGCATCCCGAAACTCTGAGCCAGCCTTGTGCTGTTGGCAGCCAGGGCTGCGCGTTTCCATGGAAAACTCGGCTTCCAGGGGTTAAATGTGCTGCAGGAATTGTTTAACCCCACTTGCAGGAGGGGTTTGGGTGTTTCCAGAGCCCTGCCCCGCTCCCAGCTCCGGAACGTGCCTGCTGCAGGATTTGGGAACGAGATTGGGGAGGCTGATGCTGCGTGGACCGGGAAGTTTTGGGACAAGATGAATAAATCCTTTGTTCTGCAAATCAAAAGGCATAAAAACCCGAGGCTGGGCTGAAGGGGGGATGGCAGGGGAGCCATCAGTCCCGGCCTGGGGCGGCCCGAGCTGCCGCCGCATCGGCACGTCCCAAAAGCCAGGGATTTATGGATTGTGGGGAGCACTGGCAGCGCAGCTCTGGCTCAGGGAATGCAGGCACTTCTTCAGTGCTGAGCCTGGATTTTTGGATGTGTCTGAATATTGAAATATCAGAGAAATACCTGAACTTGGGAATGTTGGACGGGTTCGTTGTGCGGTGTGTTAATCCAGCCAGAGAGGGAATTCCATGGAATCATGGAATGGGTTGGGATGGAAGGGACCTTAGAAATCACCCATTCCACCCCATCCATGGGCAGGGACACCTCCCACTGTCCCAGGTGGATCCAAGCCCCAATGTCCAGCCYGGCCTTGGRCACTSCCAGGGATCCAGGGGCAGCCACAGCTGCTCTGGGAATTCCAGCCCAGCCCCTCCCCACCCTCCCACACAGCAATTCCTTCCCAAGATCCCAGCCCAAGCTCCCCTTTCCCACTGGGAAGCCATTCCCTGTGTCCTGTCCCTCCAGCCCTTGTCCCCAGTCCCTCTCCAGCTCTCCTGGAGCCCCTTTAGGCCCTGCAAGGGGCTCKGAGCTCTCCCTGGAGCCTTCCCTTCTCCAGGGGAACATTCCCAGCTCTCCCAGCCTGGCTCCAGAGCAGAGGGGCTCCAGCCCTGGAGCAGCTCCGGGGCCTCCTCTGGACTCTCTCCAGCAGCTCCACGTCCTTCTGCTGGATGCAATTCCATGTATTCCAAGCCCTATATTGGAAATTCTGGGAAGATTTGGAATAACAGGATTAACATCTCTTCTTCTACAAAGCCTTGTGTGCAGAAGAGCTGATCTGGGTTTTTTTATTAAAAATATTATAAAGTCATATTTACCACATTATAAAATCATATTTATTAGATTATAAAATAATATTTATCCAATTCATACATTTATTTATATAATTTTTATATTCCATTTATCCCCTGCATAAAACCCCAGCACGGCTTTGGGGCTTTGTCTTTATTCGCAACCAACTTTGCTGTGGGAAGGACTTGACCTTCCCTGCCTGATCCCACTGTTTGTGGATCAGGAATTCCGCAGCTCTTCCTGGACATGGGAGCAGTGCAGAGTGGCCCAGCCGATTTTTCCCGAGCCCGTGTGTGGGCTTGGAAGTTCTTCCAGAAAATCAGAGCCTGAAATCGTTGCTTTGAACGAATTTCTCCGGGGGTAGTCAGACTCTTTTTGGCAAAACCCTGATTTTTTCAGTCTTTATCAGAACAATTTCTCCATGGAGCCCGTTCAAGTTGGAGTCCCGAATCCGAGCGGAGCAAAACCGTTTGATCCTGGATTGAAATTCCCTGGAAAACGTTCCCTGCTTTGATGGGGGTGTGGAGGGATGACAGATCCCTCCTCCCTAAAAAAAACCCCGGCATGGGCTCGGGGCCAGCCCCTCGTGGGTGGTGGTCACTGGGCAGGGCTGGGCAGGAGCTGCCCACGCTCTCCTGGCTGCTCCAGGGATATCCAAGAGTTTTCCATGGATTTCTGAGCCAGAAGGGTTTAACTGGTTAAGGTTTTACCAACGGGAGGCCGATGGCTCCTAACGCTGGGGGAATAAAGGGAGGGGAAAGCTGCGCCTGGGGAGTCCTGAGGGGCTGGGCTGGGGATTCGGGAGCTGTTCAGGGAATTCAGGAGGCCTGGGAGGCTGGGGATGGAAAAGAAACGAGCGGGAAGGCAGGAAAATATTGGGATTAACTCGGTGGAAGTGCTGCCTTGTGTGTGCAGGTGTCAGAGTCTTGGGAWAGGGAAAAGGAAAAGTTGTTGGTGAGAGGGATGAGCCACATTGTCCTGGGTTCAGTTGGGAGCAGGGAATCCTGGAATGGTTTGGGTGGGAAGGGACCTTAAATCCCATCCAGTGCCACCCCATCCATGGGCAGRGACACCTYCCACCRTCCCAGGTGGATCCAAGCCCCARTGTCCAGCCTGGCCTTGGACACTGCCAGGGATCCAGGGGCAGCCACAGCTGCTCTGGGAATTCCAGCCCAGCCCCTCCCCACCCTCCCACACAGCAATTCCTTCCCAAGATCCCAGCCCAAGCTCCCCTTTCCCACTGGGAAGCCATTCCCTGTGTCCTGTCCCTCCAGCCCTTGTCCCCAGTCCCTCTCCAGCTCTCCTGGAGCCCCTTTAGGCCCTGSAAGGGGCTCGGAGCTCTCCCTGGAGCCTTCCCTTCTCCAGGGGAACATTCCCAGCTCTCCCAGCCTTCAGGTGGGATGTATGGATCAGCCCAAGGTGGGCATGGAAGGGGTCAGAGATGATCCCAGCCCCATTCCTCACTTGGAATCCTTCCTCTTTTGTGGTGATCCGCTCTTGCCCGGCTGGAAGAGCCGTTGGGATGGAGAGCAGGGCCAGGGAGGGAAGGGAATCCCAGGGAGAGGGATGAGCTGGCTAAAATCCATCCCAGTGGATCATTCCCTTTGCTGCCTTGATCCCACTGAACCTCCTGCTCCCCCTTCCTGCACCCCTGGGTTGGACTGACGAGTTTTTGGGGATCTCGAGGTGATCCAGGTGCTGCAGGATGGGATTCCCCACATCTGCACCTTCAGCTCCTGCCTCTGGAGCTGTTCYTGGAGCAGCCTGGGACAGTGGAAGTGTCCCTGCCCGTGGCAGGGCTGGAATGGGGTGCGCTTTAGGGTCCCTCCCATCCCAAACCAGTCTGGGATCCCGGGATCCCTCATTTCAGCTCCAGCCAGGAACCTCTGCAGTGCTGAGATCTGATTTTCCTTGCATGGAGGAGATCCTTTAACAGCTCCATGTCCAGGTCAGAGAGGAGTTTATCCCCCCAAATCCCCTGTTCCAGCCCTGCCACGGGCAGGGACACTTCCACTGTCCCGGGCTGCTCCAAGAACAGCTCCGGAGGCAGGATGTGGGGAATCCCATCCTGCAGCACCTGGATCACCTCAGGATGGGCTTTAAGCATCCCTCCCATCCCAAACCAGTCTGGGATCCCGGGATCCCTCATTTCAGCTCCAGCCAGGAACCTCTGCAGCACCCAGGACTGATTTTCCTTGCACGGAGGAGATCCTTTAACAGCTCCAGTTCCACGTTAGAGAGGAGTTCATCCCCAAATCCCAGTTTTCCAGGCCTGCTCCCGCCGCTGCTGAGGAGTCTCCAGCTGAGCAGGACCCTGCCCAGGGCACTTTGGGGTTGGCAAATCCTCCTTGAGCTCCCCTTTTTTATTCACCCCGCCTCCCTCGCAGGCTCATTAAAACCCGGGAAAATAAAAACATTCCGAGGCCTGTCCATCGGGCCTTTCATCCTTGCCCCCTTTTCCCGCCCCGTGTCAACAGAACACTCCCTTTTCCCTGGATTTCGGGTGCCGGAGCTTTCAGCCYGGGCCAAGCAGCTGAAAGGGAACATCTCCAAAGGACATGGAAACCTCTCGAATGCAAATTCCCCCTCTGATCTCTCCTTCCCTCCATCCCACCCTTCCCAAATCCCCGTCCCCGCCGCCGTCCCCGTTGAAAGGTGGCGGCGCCTCTTCCCGAGGGGGAACAGCGGAAAATGAGACACAAATGGAGCCTTTCGGCCAAACCAAACGTGAAATCCAAARAATAACTTGGGGTTTTTTTTCCCCCCGCCCTGTTTTTTGCCTTTTTTCCCCGCGTTTTGTTGCGTAAGGAGCAGCGGGGATTGTCCCAGGATCCGCTGGATTCTGTGGCTGGAATGAGTCTGAGCGTTCAGTGGGGTTTAAATGGGGCAAGACCAACATGAAAGGACGTTTTCCTGCTCCCAAAACCCYGAAAAAAACGAAATATTTGGGGAGATCCCAGGAATTAAATTGGTTTTTGCATACCCGGAATCTTGGCTTTGCTGCACTGAACCTGCTGGTGTTGGAGCTCCCCTAGAAATGACATTTTGGCGTGATAAACTTATTTACTTTTGATTTTTTTTAGAGTTATATTCACCTAAACGTGATTTTTTTTTTAGAGTGGAATTTATTTCAGTGTTGTTTTTTTAGAGTTAGAGTTTTTTGGAGTGACACTTATTTAATAGCTGAGTTTCTTTAGAGCTGCACTCACCTAAAAGTGGGATTCTGGAGGGACACTGATTTATAGAGTTGTCGATGAAATATTTTGATCAATTATATTTTTATATAATTTATGATAAAAACAYGTATCATTTCTATGATTTTTTTTAATAGTTTCATTCACCTAAATGGGATTTTTTAGAGTTACACTTAYTTAATATCTGAATTTTTTTAGGATTTTGCTGCCTCTCTGGGATATTTTAGAGTTCCACTTGCCCATATTTAAATTTTTTGCAGTTCTATTTATAAATGAAATTTTTGTGACTTGCCCTCACCTGGATGGGACTTTTTCGGAGTGACATTTATTTAAATTTAATTTTTTTAGAGTTACCCTCCCCTAAATGTGATTTTTTGGAGTGACAGACTTGTTTAAATATGATTTTTTTTTTAGGATTTCACTTGTCTCCATGTGATATTTTAGAGTCCCACTTCCCTATAATTAATTTTTTTGCAGTTTTCCATACTTRTCCATGGAATTTTGGTGAGTTTTCCACGTTTTTCATGGGTTTTCTCCCTGTTTTAGGTGCCTGGAGCCCAGGATTTGGTGGATTTCTCCCCGGTCTATCGATGCCTCCACATCTACTCAGTCCTGGTGAGTAAATCCAGGCTTTTCCGGGATTTTCCTGCTTTGGGGAGTTCCATGGATCTGCTGCTCCATCATTTATCCGTGCTCACCTGGAACGCGCATCCCTGAGGGAGAAAAAAGCCGGGGATGGATGGATTTGGGTAAAATCCGTGGGGTTTTCGTCCTGCAGGGCACAGAAACGCAAAGGGAATTTTGTCCAGCTGTCCCAAATCCTGAATTTTTCGTATATTTGTATTTCATAGTTGTTGAGTTTTCCTCCRAGAATTCCTCTTTGGATTCAGGAATTTCGCTATTCCCTGGAAATTGGGGAGTTTTAGGTAGAATTGGTTGGATTTTGGTGATGTTTCCTCCAAGAATTCTTCGGATTCATTAACTTTGTTATTCCATGGAAATGGAGGAGTTTGGGGCAGGAATTGGTTGGGTTCTGATGCCGTTTTCTCCAAGAATGTTTCCTTGGACTCAGGAATTTTGTTATTTCATTGAAATGGGAGAGTTTTGGGAAGGAGTTGGTTGGATTTTGATGCCATTTTCTCCMAGAATACTTTTCTGGATGCAGTAATTTCAATATTCCATGGAAATGGAAGAGATTTGGGGAGGGACTGGTTGGATTCTGATGCTGTTTCCTCCAAGAAATCCTCTTAAGGTGCAATAATTCCATTATTCCATGGAAATTGGGGAGTTTTAGGTAGAATTGGTTGGATTCTGATGCTGTTTTCTCCAGTAATTCTTCTTTGGACTCAGGAATTTCATTATTCCATTGAAATGGGAGAGTTTTGGGAAGGGGTTGGTTGGATTTTGATGCTGTTTTCTCCAGTAGTTCTTTGGATGCAGTAATTCCGTTATTCAGTGGAAATGGGAGAGTTTTGGGGGGGAATTGGTTGGATTTTCATGCCATTTTCTCCAAGAATACTTTTTTGGATGCAGTAATTTCAGTATTCCATAGAAATGGGAGACATTTTGGGGAGGAATTGGTTGGATTCTGACACCGTTTTCTCCAAGAATTCCTCTCTGGATTCAGTAACTTTGTTATTCCATTGAAATGGGAGAGTTCTGGGGAGGAATTGGTTGGATTCTGATGCTGTTTCCTCCAAGAATTCTTTGGATCCATTAACTTTGTTATTCCATTGAAAGTTCTGGGGGGGAATAGGTTGGATTCTGATGCTGTTTCCTCCCAGAACTTTTCCTTGGACTCAGGAATTTCATTATTCAGTGGAAATGGGGGAGTTTTAGGTAGAATTGGTTGGATTTTGATGATGTTTCCTCCAAGAATTCTTTGGATTCATTAACTTTGTTATTCCATGGAAATGGAGGAGTTTTGGGGAGGAGTTGGTTGGGTTCTGACGCTGTTTCCTCCAAGAAATCCTCTTTGGATGCAGTAATTCCGTTATTCCGTGGAAATGGAGGAGTTTCAGGGAGGAATTGCTCGGGAAGGAATTATTTGCTGCACCGTGGAGACCTTCACTGCCCTCCAAGCGCTGTCTGACGGGAGCAGCTTTGCTGCCACCCCCAAATCCACCCCTTGCCTGGATCACTCCGAGATTCCTGAGGGAAAAATTCCCTCAGATTGTGCCGGGAGTTCATTTTTTGGCTGAAAATGGTTCCTTTGAGCTGTCCCAGAGAGCTCCTGGTTCCGTAGGCTGGCTCCTGGCAATTCTGAGTGCGTCAGGCACTGATTTTTAATTATAAATTAATTATTTTTAATTCATTAATTATTTTAATGACGAATTTACAAGGGAGGCTGATAAGGAACCTTTGGAGCTCATCCTCCAACTGTGGATTTCAGGGATGCTTCCAGCAGCTCCCAAGCCTTGACTCTCCTGATCCACGGAACCTGTGGAGTCTCATCCCTTTTCCAGGGCCTTCGGAGCTCAACCTCCAACTGTGGATTCCAGGGAGGCATCTGAGCCTTGACTCTCCTGATCCAAGGAATCTGTGGGATCTCATCCCTTTTCCAGGGCCTTTGAAACTCATCCTCCAACTCTGGATTTTGGGGATGCATCCGAGCCTTGAATCTCCTGATCCAAAGAACCTGTGGGATCTCATCCATTTTTAGGGACATTTGGAACTCATCCTCCACTTTCCATTTTTGGGATGCTTCCAACAGCATCTGAACCTTGAACCTCCTGATCCACAGAACCTGTGGAGTCTCATCCCTTTTCCAGGGCCTTTGGAACTCATCCTCCCAACTTTTCCTTTCAGGGATGCTTCCAGCAGCATCCAGGCCTTGGCTGTGCCATTCCAGGGAACCTGTGGGGTCTCATCCATTTTTAGGGACATTTGGAGCTCACCCTCCAACTCTGGATTTCAGGGATGCTTCCAGCAGCATCCAGGCCTTGACCGTGCCATTCCAGGGAACCTGCATCCCTTTTCCAGGGCCGTTGGAGCCCGGGAGCCGTCGTGGGGCTCTTCCCTGCGGTTGGGCAACCCAAAGCCCGGGCAGGAGATGAAAGGAGCTCTCTGTTCCCAGCTTTCCTCCCTTCCCAGCCCTGAGAGGGAATTGTTTTCCAATTCCCGGCGTCTCCAGCAATCCACACGAGTTTGCTGAGGGAAAAGAACTGTCAGAAACCCYGTTCCTATAAAACATCTTTTTGTGCCCCTCATCTGTTCATAATTAGGTCATTTGGCCACGTTGCCGTGAGATTTTCTTGGAACGAGAAATTCCCCTCCCCAAAATGTGTGGCTGTGTTTGTCTTGGAGGAAACCCTCCCGCTCCGAGGCGGAGCTGGGAGCCGGAGCAGGAGTTCGTTAATTGGGAATTACGAGGGGCTGAAAGGCCGGGGGCGGGGTGGGGCTGAAAGTGCCACTTTATTTGGGGAAACTTCAGGGAGGAATATGGATCGTGGAAACGGGATTGGGAATCCTATTGGAGGGGCGCCCGTGCCTCGGTTTGACACAAGGGTGTGGATTTGATATGGATTTGATATGGATTTGATATGGATTTAATTTGGATTTAATTTGGATTTATTATGGATTTGATGGTGTGATTGCCCATAAAGGTGTTCTGAGGAGGGTCAGCAGCTTCTGCTGGTGCATGGAGCAGTTCTGGACATTCCAAGTGGTTGGATTCCTTGGATTTCAAGGCCAAGACATGRAATTGCTTTGCTGGTCACAACAGAAATTATTTTATTTCTGCTTCGGAATTTTTTTGTTGTCTTGTTGCTTCACTTTTTAATCCTAAATAGGGACTGATCCTCCCAAATGTGTCGGGGAAGCAGCAGATCCATGCCCAGATCCGTGGGATGGGCTGGGATGGGACTGTCTCCTTCTGGAGGTGGGAATGGTGCAGGGGAGCGGGTGGTGGTGTCCCTACAACGCCCTGACAGGAGGGTGCAGCCGGGGAACGAGGGGTGGGATGAGAGGGAACGCCCTAATATCCAATTAGGTTGGATATTAGGGAAAATTCCTCCRTGGAAAGGGTTTTCCAGCAGGGGTGGAGTCCCCATCCCTGCAGGGATTTCAAAGCCGTGTGGGATGTGGCACTTGGGGACACGGGGCAGGGGTGGCCCTGGCAGTGCTGGGGGTGGTTGGATTCAATCCCAGGRGATTTTTCCGACCTCAGGGATTCCATTGAAGGGTTGAATCAGTGCAGGGGTTCTGTGCCGGCAGCTCAGCGTCCTCTGTCCTCATCCTGAGCTGGGCCCAGTCAGTGCTCCCATTCCTCCTGCTCCTTCCCAGCCCAAAGCCCTAAAATCGGGAATGAGAACTCGCAACGAGCTGAAATCCCAAGCAGAGCTTAAGGAAGGTGTTTTAGGGAGCCAGGAGCGGGAGAAAAAAACCTCCTGAGCAGCAAATTGCCCTTTTCTTGACCTGGGACTGAATCCTGGCCTGGCTTTCTAGGCCCAGCTCAGCTCGAACAATGTCAGAGATCCTGCAAAGCATCGAGGGAACGGCCCCGGCCGTGTCAGACGGAAGGATCATAATGTAATAGTTCCCCAAAACTCCTCATATTTGTCATTTACAATAGCGTTATCTCAGAGCTTGGCCTGCAGTTAAAAAGGCCCACGTTGAATAAACATTGAGATATTTATTATTTTTAGTGAAATCGACCTTCCAGTCACCTCGGTTTTATGGCTGCGCTGCTTATAAATTCCCAAAGGATTATTTGCAAACTCTTGCTCCTATCTGGCAGCCTTATCAGCAGGGCAGGAGTTCACATATTGTACCGGGGGGTCAGCCCGCGGTCATGGGCTTCCAGAGGGGGCCAGGCACCTGTAAATCCTGCAAATCCTTCCCTCGGCAACCAAGGCGAAGGACAACATCCAACAGGCACGGAGACTTTTCCAGGAAACGCTGAACTTTGGCAGGAAGGGCAGAGCAGGGGGAAAGAAAGTGAAGGAAGGTCAGGCGGGGGTTAATTGAGAGCTGGACCTTGGCGTGGTGGCGGCTCCGGGGCAGGACAGGCTCTCCTGGGATGTTTTATGGGATTATTCATCCCCATTCCTTTCCTGGTGAGGAAAGGGCTGCCCGACGCTGTCCTGAGGGAGAGACGGGCGTGGGGAGRGTTTGGATCCCTGCAGATACGGGGGGAAAAGCATCCCGACTCCTTTGCCTCCATCCCAAACCAGTCTGGGAATCTGTGAAAGGTCTGAGGAGGCAGCAAGTCCAAAAATGGGAATTTCAGGGTCAGTTGGCYGAGGCCTGGCCTGGTTTGAGCTGAGCCTGAGCCCCAAGCCCAGCCCAGGTTCTGTTCAGCAGGGRTGTGCCCTTTGAGGATGTCCTGGGATGTTTTATGGGATTATTCATCCCAGTTCCTTTCCTGGTGAGGAAGGGGCTGCCTGACGCTGTCCTGAGGGAGAGACGGGCGTGGGGAGGGTTTGGATCCCTGCAGGTCTGGGACAGAACATGCCACGAGTGGGGTTTGTGTTGTTTCATTGGGGTTATCCGTGTGTGCAACTCCTGCTTGCCTCAGGTAATTCCATGATTTGGGTTTATGTCCCTGAATCAACAAGTCCTTACCTTGTCCATGGGTTCTGCCTGCAGCAAATCCCCTTGGAATTGCAGGGAATGAGGTTTGGTAAATTCCAGGTTTGGCTTCAGGTTGGGGCCACTGAACCACCTCAGTGGGGATCCTCACAGTGTCAGACAGAAGTGGGCTGTCCTTTTCCTGGGAAAATGGAAGAGGGAGGAGCTGGAAACATGGATGTGGTGGGCTGTGGGTGCCAGGAGCGCTGGATTCAGGTGGAGGGGTCCCAGGCCGGGTTGGACGGGGCTTGGAGTGACCTGGGGCAGGGGAAGGTTGGGGTGGAACGGGATCATCTTTAAGGTCCCTCCATCCCAAACCAGTCTGGGAATCTGTGGATGGTTTAAGGAGGGGGAGCAGATCCAGGCCTTGGAGAGTTCAGGGTCAGTTGGCCAAAGCCTAGCCTGGTTTGAGCTGAGCCTGAGCCCCAAGCCCAGCCCAGGTTGTGCCCATCAGCCTTGTGCCATTTCAGCCTCTCCTGGGATGTTTTATGGGATTATTCATCCCMRTTCCTTTCCTGRTGAGGAAGGGGCTGCCTGACGCTGTCCTGAGGGAGAGACGGGCATGGAGAGGGTTTGGATCTCTGCAGGTATCACCCAAAACATCCCGACTTCTTTGGGGTGCCTCCATCCCAAACCAGTCTGGGAATCTGTGAACAATTTAAGGAGGGGGACTGGCAGCAGATCCAGGCCTTGGAGAGTTCAGGGTCAGCTGGCCGAGGCCTGGCCTGGTTTGAGCTGAGCCTGAGCCCCAAGCCCAGCCCAGGTTGTGCCCATCAGCCTTGTGCCATTTCAGCCTCTCCTGGGATTTTTTCATCCCAGTTCCTTTCCTGGTGAGGAAGGGGCTGCCCGACGCTGTCCTGAGGGTGAGACGGGCGTGGGGAGGGTTTGGATCTCTGCAGGTATCACCCAAAACATCCTGACTTCTTTGGGGTGCCTCCATCCCAAACCAGTGAAAGGTTTAAGAAGGGGAACCAGCAGCAAATCCAGGCCTTGGGGATTGCAGGGTCAGCTGGCCRAGRCCTGGCCTGGTTTGAGCTGAGCCTAAGCCCTAAGCCCAGCCCAGGCTGAGCTCAGCAGCCCGGTGCTATCTCAGGCCATTCACCTGCAGCCTGCTGGGGCTCTGGGCCGGTGGGATCAGCTCCATCCCCTCCCGGCGGAGAGGAGCTGTGGAAAATGACAGTATTATGATCTAAAGAACAAACCCAGAACGCTGCAGCGCGGCGATTTCGCCATTGATGGGTTTATCTTTTATGTTGCCTCTGACCGAAGTCTGTGTAATGCTGGGGCTGCTTTGATCGATATCCAAAATAAATTAGGGAAGGTGAGGCCCGGGCCAGCTGGTTTATCTGCAGGAGCATCTGAGCAGCTGGTGGGTGCCTTGGGTTTCCAGGCCAAGACATGGAATGGCTCGGCTTTACATAACAGAGAATGAAAAGCAGTTTTGTGTTTCATGTTTCCCGTAAGCTGCAGCGAGGCAGAAAGCAAAGAGTGAACCCAAAGCAGAAAGGAATGAAAAAAAAAAAAAAAAAAAAAAAAGCCAAAAAAACTCAAGGCAGAGTGGGCTGCGCTGAAGGTGCTCCCAAAAAGTTGTCTCCGAGGCAGCTGAGGGTGATTTAAGTCCCTCAAACGCCTCCCTGAGCCGGGGCTGGTGCCTGTTAGTGCTCATTTAGGCTCTGCCTCGGCGGGGTGGGTTTTTTTAGCTTTGTGCTAATTGCTTCCCAATTACTTTGAGGTTCTTCACATGTTCCTGAAGACACTGGGATTGACACTCCCAACTCTTTGATCCCAGCTACAAAGGGGTCATCTTAGGGGAAAGAACAAGTGTCCAAAAAAAAAGGCAACAACCCAGAAAGAAGAAGGGAGCGGATTCTGAGGTAAAAACAGGCTTAAAACTGGAGCTGGTGAAGGATTTCTGGAGAATCCAGAGCTGGATAATTTAGATAAATGGGAGCTGACAGGGATTTACTATAAATTTGTCCTATCTCACCACTGACATTTTTATCTGTGCTGCTTCTCCCCCACCCCTCGAGCTGCTTTGATGCACAAAATGCATTAAAAAGGTTAAAAAAAAAAAAGGTACAGTTAATAATAACCCCCCTATTTTACTGAAAACAATCCATGTGGGAATATCTTGTCAGCGTGGATAGTCTGTATCCACTCGGAGCAGCTCTCCTTGGGAATTTTAGGGAAGGACAAGTTCTGTATCTCTTAGCGCGGGGCCGGCACAGCCTCGGGAGGAGAAACGCGGTTTTCTTTTGGAATTATCGCTGGAATTGCAAGGTCTTGCTGCGGGAGCTGCCCGGGGGTCCCTGGGCTCAAGGTGAGCCCGTGGAGTGCCCGCCTGGGACGGCCACGTGGAGCAGATTCCATCGGAACTGGGGGATGCYGGGGGTCCTGGTTCTCCTCCCAGCCCTGCACCGAAACCGTTCCTCGGGTTTTAATTCCTCTCCCAGCGTGCTGCTGCTGGTGCTGCCTGCCCGAATCCTCCTTTTCCTGCCTTTTTTGGGATGGGGACGGGGCAGGGGGGGCTCGGCTCCCTCCGCACCCTCCGAGGGGCTCAGCATCCCCACCACAAACATTTGTGCTTTGCAAACGGGGCAAAACAACCCAAGCTCTTCTTTCAGGGCTCGAGGGAGGCCCTTGAGGAGCCACAGCTCCAGTACCCAGAGCCACCCAGCCCTGCCTTTCAGACGAAACCAAATCTTTTTCTTTCTCTTTGTGCCACCACTTGTTCCTTTTATTCCACGCTGCARCTCAAACCCCACCACGGAAAGTCTGTGGTTGCCTTCTGTTTCAGAGCTGGGGCTTGTCAGGTTTTCCTTGGGAACTCGAAAACTTCTTTTTTAAAATTTTTTTTTTATTTTTTTGGTGGGGGGGGAAGGAGGGGGCCACGCAGTGGAAAAAATTCCCTTCCCGAGTAACTCCTTGTCCATCTCAGGCACTTTGCAGCCTGTCCCGTGGCCGTGTCCTGGCATTTCTCAGCRGCTGCTGACTTGGCTGCCCCCCTGGTGCCTGGTGCAGGGAGATAGCTGTAAACAGAGCTCTGAGATCATAGGGGAAGGCTGGGGGGAGCCACTTTGTGCACGACATTGATAAGGCCACAGGAAAAGCCATTAGAGCGGGGCCGGTGTCAGTGACCTGTGATAACCACCCTGTCCTACGTGCTAATGGAGCCTGGCGAGCGCGTCTGGCCCTGGTGGCAGCGGATTGAACTTTGGGAATTGTCACTTGGCTCTTTTAACCCGGTGACCTCCTTACCCGGGAGAGAAAAGCACTTGGCTGCGATCAAAGCGGCAGCAGAGAAATCAGTGTTCGTTCGGGGCTGGCCTGATATGATCACAGGGGCTGGAAATATTCCGCTTGGAAAACAGACATGGAAAGGGGAGGGAGGAAAAACCAACCTGACCCAGAGAGGTTTTCCTGCAATAGCCTGGATGCAGACTCCTCGTCACCTGAGGGGAGGGAGAGCAGCAGAGCTTTCCCAGGGCTGGGCACAGCCATGGGAAACATCCCGGGAGTTTGGATCTAGGGCTGGCTTCATCCCGGTTCCCCCAATCCCATCCCAGTCTTTGTGGCCAGCTCGGTTTGCCCYGAGTGGGGGAATTTGTGGGATCTGTTCGGTGGTTCCTGGGATCGTTCCCCGTGGAGGGACCTTGGGGGTTCTGGTCTGACCTGCTGGAGTGAGGGATGGATGGGATATGGGGAAGGAATTCCTGGCTGGGAGGGTGGGGAGGGGCTGGGCTGGAATTCCCAGAGCAGCTGTGGCTGCCCCTGGATCCCTGGCAGTGTCCAAGGCCAGGYTGGACAYTGGGGCTTGGAKCMRCCTGGGATGGTGGAAGGTGTCCCTGCCATGGAATGGSACTGGATGGGCTCTCAGGCCCCTTCCCACCCAAACCATTCCGTGATTCCATGGAAGCAGCTCTGAGATCAGCCCAGGCTGTTCAGGGCTTTATCYCGTCTTGTGTGGAAAACCTCCAAGGCTCCAGAACCTCTCAGGGAATTTGTCCTGCCCTGCCCTTGTCCCCTGTGCTGGCACTGCTGGGGCACCTCCAGTGCTGGGGGCAGCTCTGGAGAGACCCTGAGGGGCTGGAGCGTGTCCAGGGAAGGGAATGGGGCTGGGAAGGGGCTGGAGAATTCCTGAGGGAGCTGGGAAAGGGGCTCAGCCTGGAGAAAAGGAGGCTCAGGGGGGACCTTGTGGCTCTGCACAACTCCCTGACAGGAGGGGGCAGCCGGGGGGGTCGGGCTCTGCTCCCAGGGAACAGGGACAGGAGGAGAGGGAACGGCCTCAGGCTGTGCCAGGGGAGGCTCAGGGTGGACATCAGCAGGAATTTCCCCTTGGAAAGGGTGGTCAGGCCTTGAAAGTGCCCAGGGCAGGGGTGGAGTCCCCATCCCTGGAGGGRTTCAAAGCCCTGTGGATGTGGCACTTGGGGACACGGGGCAGTGSTGGCCCTGGCAGTGCTGGGGATGGTTGGTGATCTCAGAGGACTTTTCCAGCTTTAAGGATTCCATGATTCTGTGACTTTTCCCCCGGTTTGGAGTCCCTGAGGAGCTCCTGGAGCTGCTGTGTGGCTCCTCCGGGTCACTGCCACAGGAGTGGAGCCGGATGTGTCCCAGGACAGGCCCCGCTGTGGTCCCCACTTGTCACCAGCTCCCTTTGGGGTGCAGCTCCGTGATCCCGACCCCCTGGAACTGACCAYCCCACTAATTATTTATTTATCCAGCCATCCCTCACCCACACAGGGACATCCGCGTTTAGGTCTGGGAATATTGTGGGAAAGCACTTTAAATCCTGGCTGAGCTCAGGGACACGCTCTGCTTTCCCAGGATCCACAAATCCTGCCGTGCCATCAGCTCACCGGCATAATTCCCGTTTCAGTAAGTCCCGGTTTTCCCCACTCCCCTTCTCCTCTATGCTCCTGGAATTCTGTCCCAGCTCAGGGGCTGAAATGAGGCTGGAAGTCCTGGAGTTCCTCAGCTCATTTTTCCAGCCTTTATTGCAGCATTCACCTTTCCCCACTCGTCTCCAAGGTCTTTTTTTAAGGAATTTTAGCCCCTCTGGAGCTGCTGGCCTCAGGGATCTCTGAGGCCGTCGGGGTTTTGTTGGGAATGTTCACCCGGTGTGGTGCAGGACACGGGTCCAGCCGAGCCACCYCGAACTCCAGCCCCGCTCCTTGCATTGTGCAGGCGTGGGAAGGCTCTTCCCAAGATTTGCTGCTTCCGGGCTTTGGGGCTCAGGAGGGTCCCAGGAATGTTTGGAAAACGCCTCAGCTGCCCCGGAGGGGCTTTGTGGTGGTGTCCAGAAGGGAGATATCTCAAAAACAACAAGTGATAGGGGCGGAAGTGAAGCGATCTGGAAGGAATTTCCCTGGAGAACGTTCGCGTTCTAAGGTAAAACTCAGTTTAACACAGAGGGAAATCGTGAATTCCCATTCTTTTCTCATCCTCTGGTTATGGATTCGAACCATGGAATGGTTTGGGTTGGAAGGGACCTTGAATCCCATCTAATCCCAACCCTGGGCCAATGGCAGGGACACCTCATTCAGACTGGAACAGCTCATGGGAAACTTGGTCCGAGTCTCCTCTAAAGTTGCTGAATTTGAAGTGAAATAGGGAATCTCTGAGCCTTCTCCGTGTAAATTTCGTGGATTTCCAAGGCTGGAGGCTGCCCGGCCCCTCTGTGCCCCTGCTCCAACATTTACCCACCCTCTGTGGAATTTTTTATAATTAATTCATTTTAATTTCTCCTTCTGAGTTTTGTCCCTTTCCTCTCTTTCCCCCTGTGTTTCCAAGGGGATTCTGGATYCTGGAATCCTGGATTAGATGTCCTTCCTCAGCCTTCTCCTTCCCCAGCTGTCCCAGTCCCTCTGGGCTGATGCTGATATTCCACATTTAGGGCTTMTTTTGGCTCCTAAGAATGAATAAAAATCTCTCTCTGTGCCACTCCTTGRGGACATTCAAAGACCCAAATCCAGCCCTGGTGAGCAGTTCCGGTTTTTCCTGATTAACCCTAAAATTTGAGGTCTTGCCCTTGGTGGCACTGGCTGCAGCTGTGGGAATTGTGGAAAAACGAAAGGAGTAGGATGTGGATGGGAGGAAAGTTGGGAGAATTCTGTCCCTCTGGGCCTGAGCAGAGGATGGGTAAGAGGGGAACTCTGAGATTGCAAGGAGAGGCTTTTGGATCATAAAATCATGGAACTGCTGAGGTCGGGGAAGCCCTCTGAGGTCACCCAGTCCAGCCCTGCCAGGGCCGCCACTGCCCCGTGTCCCCAGGTGCCACATCCACAGGGCTTTGAAATCCCCCCAGGGATGGGGACTCCACCCCTGCCGGGGCTGGAAAACCCTTTCCATGAAGAGTTTTCCCTGATTTCCAACCTGAACCTCCTCTGGCMCASCCTGAGGCCRTTCCCTCTCCTCCTGTCCCTGTTCCCTGGGAGCAGAGCCCGACCCCCCCCCGGCTGCCCCCTCCTGTCAGGGAGTTGTGCAGATCCTTGGGCTCAGCTCAGCTGAGCTCAGCCTATCCCTGAACCTCTGTCCATRAATAAACCCCGGGCAATTCTCCCGTGCAGCCCAGAAACTCCAAAACTTTGTTTTATTTTTTGGGAGGGTGTTTGTGGGGGGCTCTGGAGCTGTGAATTCACACCACCCCCCGTTTCATCCCTCTCCAGCAGGGCTCAGAGCCCAGCTGCAGCCGCTGTTTTCCTGCTCTTTATGTCTCTCATCCTAAAGCCCTATAAGCACTGGGAGCTGGGAAATGATTCCCATCCTGTTTGCAATAAATCCCTGCTTTTATGAAGGGTCCCGAGCCGGCTGGACACGAATCCTCCACGTGTTTACAAATATTTGTGCAGGAAAAGGGTGAGCAACGTCCAGGACGGGCTTCTGACGCATATTCCCCCTGTTTCAGTCCTTTGTTCAGGAAAAAYGTGGGAGCCAGGCCGGTGCTGTGCRGTGAACAAACGCTCCCGGAGCGGCGGGAACGGCAGCAGCTCCCACAAGAAAAAAAAAAAAAAGGGGTTTCGAGGTCGTGTTTTATGGAAGGGGCTGGGAAAGCTCCGAAATTGCTGYGCCCGAAAGCCGGGGTGTGCTGGAAGGGCAGCGTTGCCCTCGGAGAGGGTTTTCCGTGGATCCTTTGGAATGAGGGGTTTGGCTGTGGAGAAAAGCGTCTCTTTTATGGTTTGAAGGTGGGAGCGGGAGGTCTGGGGGGGACTTCTGATCTTCAGGTCTCACCTTTTTGTGGGGGCTTAATCATCGCCTCACAGCCTGCGAGCAGCCCACAGGGGCTGTTTGGGGAGCAAGGGTTTGGCTCTTCCCTTCAAATCCCTGACTCCGTCTTGCCCCGGCCGTGGTTGTGGTGTGGGATTTGAAACCCCACGGAATCCTTCAGGATACAAACTTGTTGGGAAAACCAGAGGCTGAAAAGCCGCTCCTGTTGCATCTTGTCATGGTTTCAGGTGTTAACCAGAGGACAAGGGCGGATCTGTGTAAAAACTCTTTATTGGGATGCTCCAGGACGTGTTTTCCACAGGTGTTGGGTAGGAAGGTTCATGCTCCTTTTGTTCCTCGACCCTGGAAGTGCTCAGAGCCAGGTCAGACTGGGGCTTGGAGAAACTTTGGGTAATGGAAGGTGGCAGGGGGTGGGACTGGGTGGGCTTTGAGGTTCCTTCCAACCCAGGCCATTCCATGGTTCTGTGATCCCTGGAGCACATCCCDAAGCTGTTGCTCCACGGGGAAGCTGCTGCTGTCCCATCCTCAGAGCACCACGGACCAAGGTTGGAGGGAACCTCTGGAGATCGCCGTGTCCAGCTCCCCACGGAGCTGCGGGGGCTTCTCAGGTCCACGTCCCGTTGGGATGGAGCTCCACAGCTTCTCTGGGCAGCCTGTCCCGGTGGTGCATCCTCCTCCCGGGGAAAAGGGGTTTTCCTGTGGATTTCCATGGGAATTCCGTGTTTCAGTTTGTCCCGAGCAGGGTCTGGCCCTGCCTTCTCAGCTTCCCCCTTTGGTGCCTGTCCACGTCGAGAAGGTCCCTCAGAGCCGCRGAGGTGTCCAAGGAGGGGCTGGACACGGCCGTGGTTGAGTGGACACGGTGGGGTTTGGTCACCGGTTGGACTCGATGATCTCAGAGGTCTTTTCCACCCTAATCATTCCCTAATTATTCCTGGGACTCCCAGTGTCCGTCCAGCTCTTCCTCCAGCTCCACCACGGCCTCGGCTGTGCTTGGGACGGCGCCGTCCAGCCACTCCAGAATCCTCTCGTACCTGGAGATCCTCCCCAGCTGCCTCAGCCCGGCCTCAGTCGGCCGGGCCACCCTGACCGTGTGCGGGGGCGGCTCCGTGCTGTCCCCAGGGTCCCCTGCCCGGGCCTGTGTGGCCGTGGCAGTGGCCGTGGCAGTGGCCGTGGCAGTGGCCGGCTCCCCGCGGGTCTCCTGGGCGTTGGGGACCCGCGGGCGGTGGCTGGCGGCCAGGGCCCCGCTCCGGCCAGGAGAAGCCAGGGGTGCTGCTGGCGCAGGGGGCGGTGGCCGGTGGCCGGTGCCGGGGTCACGCGCGGGCAGGGCGGGTGCTGGCCCCTCCTGGGCCAGCCTGGCGCGGGGCACGGCCACCTGCAGGGGACAGAGGGCGAGTGAGGGTGGCCCTGGCTGCTGTCACAGCTCCTGGCCTGGGGAAGGTGTTCGGTGCCGTCTCCAGGGCTCTCCCAATGGCTCCCTGGTGGCTCCCAGTGTCCCACGGGCTCTCTGGGCTGGCCCCGGCAGCCTCATCCCATGGGGGGACGGGGACTGGCCCTGGCTGCCCTGTGTCCCTCTGCACCTGTGGCCCACCTCTGCTTTGTTCCCCGTGTCCCGTCTGCCATTCCCTGTGTCCCACCTGCCGTTCCCTGTGTCCCACCTGTGGTTCCCTGTGTCCCACCTCTGCTTTGTTCCCCGTGTCCCACCTGCCATTCCCCGTGTCCCACCTGCCATTCCCTGTTTCCCACCTGTGGTTCCCCGTGTCCCACCTCTGGTTTGTTCCCCGTGTCCCACCTGTGGTTCCCTGTGTCCCGTCTGCTATTCCCTGTGTCCCACCTCTGGTTTGTTCCCTGTGTCCCACCTGCCATTCCCTGTGTCCCACCTCTGGTTTGTTCCCTGTGTCCCACCTCTGGTTTCTTCCCTGTGTCCCGCCTGCCATTCCCCGTGTCCCACCTCTGGTTTGTTCCCTGTGTCCCGCCTGCCATTCCCTGTGTCCCACATCTGGTTTGCTCCCTGTGTCCCACCTGTGGTTCCCTGTGTCCCGTCTG
>RAHM01000332.1:641734-663401 GCA_003713295.1 Parotia lawesii
GGCCTCCTCTGGACTCTCTCCAGCAGCTCCACGTCCTTCTGCTGTTGGCCCCAGGGCTGGGGCAGCTCTGCAGGTGGGGTCTCACCTGAGGGGGCCCAGGGACAGAATTCCCACCTTTCCTGCTGCCCACGCTGGGATCAGCCCAGGGCTGGGGGAATCTGGTCTGGGCCATTCCAGCCTCATCCGCAACATCCCAAATCCTTCTCCCAGGGCTGCTCCCAATCCCTYCTTTCTCCACCCAGCCTGGATTTGTGCTGGGGCTGCCCCAACCCAGGTCCCAGACCTTGCACTTTGTATTCTGAACTCCCTGAGGTTCCCACTGTCCCACCTCTCCGGCCTGTCCAGGTCCCTCTGGATGCCCCGTCCCTTCCAGAGTCCTCGCGTTCTGTGGCCGTTCCCCTCCCAACACCCCAGATGTGCTTTCCGCTCCTCAGAGTGTGACCTGTGGACTCCACAGCATCCCTTCATCTGGAATTTTCTGTTTGGATTGGTTTTTATGGATTATTGCCTCAAAAAGGGGCACAATCCAAGTTGGAAAAGGGCTGCTGGGACATGAGGTCTTTCCCAGTACAGAGGGTGCAGCTCATGCTGGATGTGCTGGAACAGGAGGTTTATTTACGAGTTTATCCTGTTTTTATTTCTCCCTGCTCCCCGAGCGTTCCCCCCTGTTCTGCCATGGGAGAACACAATAATAAATATGGAAATGTCATTTTTCCAACCCAAACATTTCATGGCAGAGCTGTGGGAGCGAGCTGAGGCTCCTGGCTGGGACGGGGTGTGCGGGATGGGAGCTCGTCTCCTCCATCCCATGGGATCCAGGGAGGGGGAAAACAAAGGGATTTGACCTCAAACCATCTCATGGATCGGGATTCATCATTGGATTCGGGATCTTTTCAGCTCTCTGGGAGCTTAAACCCCACAGCACTGTGGAAAACGGRTGGGGTTTGGTGCAGGTTGTGTTCCTATCCCTACATTTTCCTTCCTCCTCCCTCTGGACCCGCCCTTCATCCTCCTCAAGGACTCGTCCTGCATTTTCCCTAATCGGAGGTTATTTTTTCCCCCCCCGCTGAAGGATGGGAGCCCTGACAAGAGCTGATAACTCTGGGGGTTGGATCCTTCCTTGCCGGGCTCGTGACCGATTCCCAGCGCTCCCTTCCTTCCTTCCCGGGGCCCGCACACGGCGCTTTCCCCACCAGCGGCGTCCTCCAGGGCTTTTCCGCACGGTGGCCTCGCACGGGAGACCCTGTGGGGCTTGTCCTGAATGCGTTTGTTTCCCTGGCAGCTCATCCCTGATGAAGTTTTAATGGATTTTAAATATATCATGAAAACAGGCACGGGGTTGGCATCCGGCTCCGCTCGTTCTTACACCGGGAARTGTCGGGCTGGGATTTTCGTCGGGGAGAGGTGGGGGAGAAAGGCACAGCCCGGTGTGGGGGCACCTGGGACGGGAGGAGACGGCCAAAACCCCAACCTGAAAACGCTCAGTGCTGCTGCTGCTGCTGCTGGGGGTAACGAGGAAATCTCTGTCGACATCACCACTTTGTAACTTCTCCCAAGTCTGGCTCCGGCACGGGAGGGAGAGGCCGGAGTGGGAACGGCTCCGCAGAGTTTTCCAGATGAAAAACACAGGCTACTTGTTCAGCCCGTGGAGTTTAGGTCAGCTGGAGTTATGGGAAACAGATGATGGCCGGTGCTCGGGCCGGGCTCTGACAGATCCCCCATTGTTGAGCGCCGGGATCCTCCGGAGCGGTGCCGGGCGCGGGGCTCGGCCGGGCCCGGCCTCCACCCGGAGCTGGCAGGAGGGGCTGGAGCTCCGGATCCAAGGGTTGGGCTCCCCGGGAGGGATTGCACTGAGGGAAGAAGGATCGGTGCACAACGTGGGAGGTTTCTGCTCCAGGGATTGAAATCCGGGCTCCCGGGAATGCCTGGGAGGATGTTCCCTGTGAACGCCTTGGATCCCATGCGGTGAAGGTGGCTCTGGGGGATGCTGGAGTCATGGAATGGTTTGGGTGGGAAGGACCTTAAATCCCGTCCCGTCCCATCCCATCCCATCCCATCCCATCCCATCCCATCCCATCCCATCCCATCCCATCCATGGCAGGGACACCTCCCACTGTCCCAGCTGGATCCAAGCCCCAATGTCCAGCCTGGCCTTGGACACTGCCAGGGATCCAGGGGCAGCCACAGCTGCTCTGGGAATTCCAGCCCAGCCCCTCCCCACCCTCCCACACAGCAATTCCTTCCCAAGATCCTACCCCAAGCTCCCCTTTCCCACTGGGAAGCCATTCCCTGTGTCCTGTCCCTCCAGCCCTTGTCCCCAGTCCCTCTCCAGCTCTCCTGGAGCCCCTTTAGGCCCTGGAAGCTGCTCTAACCCTTTTTAGGATCATTGTTCTGGAATCAGCGTCCCTTTCTTCGGGAATCTCTTGCCCTCTGGAATGCAGGGCCCTAATCCTGGGCAACTCCAAGTGGGATAAGTCAGGGGCTGAGCTTTTCTTTCGTTGCAGCATCTGAAGGATTGAACCTTTCCCCGGCAGCCCAGGAGCTCCCTGCCCTTTCCTCAAGCTGGTTTATGACCCAGCTCATTCCCACGGGGAAATTTGGGATTAGGGAGCGCTGATCAGTGTGGGACAGGTGGATCTCGGGATGCTCAGGTTGCTGGGGAGTTTTCAGTGATGCCTTGAGAGGCCTCCTGGAAACAGAGACTGGACAGGAGTAAGGGAATAAAGGTCGGTATTTATTGGAAAGGCCTTCAAAGGTACCCCTGGGGAGCCAGAGGCCACTGCCAAGATGGACCCCGAGATGGACAGCAGGTCACGAGTTCTTCACACTTTTATAGGTTTGGTTCATTTGCGTATCAGGGTTAATTGTCCAATTAAAGCTTCAGTTTAATGGTGTAATTTCCCCAAGCTTGCCCCCCCTTTAGAGGCTTTTGGTTTGTACTTTTTGGGCCTAGGACGGTCTGGGTRTCCTTGGAGACACAAAACCAAAGCCGTGGAAAATGGGGAGGAACAGCCGATGTTTGACTGGCCCTCGGTGTCACTGCCCTGCTGGGGACCCTCACGGATGAACCGAGGGCTCTGAATCTCGGGAGAAGCTTTGTTCCTGTGCTTTTCCAGCCCTCCGGAGCAGCGGTGGCTGGGAAAGCCGGAGCTGTCACCTCGGAGAGGTTCAGTGTCCCTCTCATCCAGCCCAGTCCCGCGTCCGGTGTTTCACCGCCCTCCCCAGCAGCGTCGCTTCCTGAGCCCTTCTTCCCTCCAGCTGCTCCAAAGGGAAAGTTGGAACATCCCAAAAAGCCCCCAGGGAAACCTCACGGAGGATTGGAGCCGTTCCGTTCCTGCTGGATGAACAAATCTCTCCTGAATCTGGAGAACTGGGGTGAAAGACCCAAACTCGATGTTCTAAAGGCTGGCCACGCGCTCGGTGTTCATCCAGACAAAGCCCTCTGTGGCTGGGATGAGGGGATGGGAAATCCATCTTGGATTGGGGCAGCACTCCTGGCTTGCTGTGGTTTGAGGAAAAGCTCTTCTGGCTGAGCAGAAGAACAAMAGAAACGATCCAGCCTCGGTAAATGAACTGAGCGGCACCAAGGACACGGAATTCCCTCCTGGTATTCCAGGGAAAAGAAAACATCTCTGGTTCACACTGAAACCTGTGAGATGGGATTGAAGTGGAACTTGCATCTTGGATTGCTCGGAACATTTGCTGTGGCCACTTGTCTGTCGCCTTAGAGCTTCCCTCAGCCTGAAAATCCCTGAAATTCCCTGGATTTGGAGGTTTTTGCCTCCATACAGGCACTTCCCTTGCAGCTGGGATGCAGGAGCTTGGCCTGGATGGGAACAGACCTGGTCAGAAAACAGAGAATGGTGTCAGTCTGTGCTTCCAGGGAACAAGGACAGGATGAGGGGAAACAGCCTCAGGCTGTGCCAGGGGAGGCTCAGGGTGGATATTGGGAAGAATTYCTTCATGGAGAGGGTGGTGGAGCACTGGAACTGCCCAGGGCAGGGGTGGAGTCCCCATCCCCGGCGGGATTTCAAATCCCTGTGGATGTGGCACCTGGGGACACGGGGCAGTGCTGGCCTGGGTGGGGCCTCCTCTGGACTCTCTCCAGCAGCTCCACGTCCTTCTGCTGTTGGCCCCAGGGCTGGGGCAGCTCTGCAGGTGGGGTCTCACCTGAGGGGGGCCCAGGGACAGAATTCCCACCTCATCCAACCTTGGCTTCTGCTCCAGACGGAGCCAGGTGAGCTCATCTCCAACCTTCTCACCCCTGGGATCCATCCGAGCCCTTTGCATCCCTGGGATGCTCTGTTGGGATGGAAACTCCTCCTTTGCTGTCCCGACCCCGGGTCAGAGGTTGAGCAAAGCAGAGGTCAATTAACGCTTAATTAGACGGAGCTGGGAAGGCTCCCGCAGGACTCGGCTGCTCCAAGAGCCCTTTGGGAAGGTGTTCCATGGACTAACGCTGGATTCCCAAAGCCAGGCTCCGYAATCAGACTGTTCCCCTTCCTCCAGCGCTGCTCCTTGGTCTGTGCCCGGCAGATTTGTCGGGACCTGTGGGGGCAGCAGCCGGGACCGGGACGGGACGGGACAGGACGGGAAGGGCATTCCCGGGTCACTCCAGGGCCACACTCCGGGGCCACACCAACCCGAACACGGGTGGCCATGGCCCAGGAGCTGAGCYCTGGCACCCCTCAGCGTGTGGGGCGATCCCAAACCTCCGGGATACCCCAAACCCCCGTTCTTTCCCTCATCCCTGCCCCGCTCTCCCAATTTTTCCCCCCCCGTTCCATGGATGCGCTGCCGGGCTCGAACATTAGAGGGCATCTCCTCCTCACTCTTTATTTGTTATTTTTATTTTTTTTTTTAATTTTTTTTGTGTGTGTGTGTGTGTGTGTGTGTGTTTTGTTTTACTGCAGTGGGGCCTGTCCTTAAAATGCCAGGAGAGCCTTTTCCCTGCTGTGCAGAGCAGCCAGATGGGAAGTGCAATATCCCGCTGCCCCTCATTACCGGGCCCTCGGAGCGGCTCCCCCCTTCCCACATGTGACCATATTAAAGTGGCCTTTGCAGCGTTTCCCTCCATATAAAACTGTCTTCACTCCTGTGGCCCAGCAGTTAAAAGGGAACTCCAGCTGCAGGCAGGAGGCTGAAATTAAAGGCTTTGCCCTGGTCTAAATGGAAAATGGATATTGCTTCCCATATCCAGGGCTGGGAACAATGGGGCTGCGGCTCTGGGCCGGGGTAATGGCCTGGTTTGCGGGGAGGAAGGAGCAGAGAGGAGGGGTTGGGTGTCTGCCTCGGAGGAAGGGGGAAAAGGGGGAATCTCACCTATTTTCCTCATGGTTAACTCTTCCATGGCCGGTGTGGGGAGCGGGAGAGGCTGTGCCAGGAGCCCAGGATGAGCAGTGGCTTCTGCACCAGAGCTGAGGCAAAGCCTCCAGCACCTTCCCCTGGAGAGAATCGGGTTTGAAACAATTCCCCCTGGAGAGAACTGGGTTTGAAACAATTCCCCCTGGAGAGAACTGGGTTTAAAACTGTTCCCTGATGTTTTTATTGCCATGTGTTCCTTGTCCACGTGCTCCTTGTTGCCCCGAGCAGGCCTGGCTGGGAGCTCGGACTCGGTGGAGCTGGGGAGGTCGTCGAATCTGTTGGACCCACATTTCAAACCTTTTTCTTTTTCTCCCCTTGCTTTTGCTTTGTAAATTTTTGTTGCTTTCAGAGTTTGCTTTAAGTTAATTTGCCAAGCCAAGGATGGGGAGAGAGGGAAGGGAGAGCTGGATCTTCCATGGGTCTTTCCAGGCAGGGTTTCCGAGGCCCTGCCTGGTTCTTGGTTAGGGGTCACTTCCTGGAACCACGGAATGATTTGGCTTAAAAGGGACCTCAAATCCCATCCCATTCCCACCCCATCCATGGGCAGGGACACCTCCCACTATCCCAGGCTGCTCCAAGCCCCGATGTCCAGCCTGGCCTTGGGCACTTCCCGGGATGGGGACTCCACAACCTCTCCTGGCCTCTGCAGGCTCCTTTCCTTTGGAATCACCTTTGCTTGTGCTTCTTGGCCTCCTTCCCCTTCACCAGGTCTCAATTAATTTATTTTGAAGTGCTTGACTCCGAGCGCGTTAAATCAGGAGGGAACCATGCCCTGGTGCTGGATACAAGCCCTGGAGCACCCGAAAGGTGAAATTCCCCGTGAAATTCGGGATTTGATCCCTGCAGAAGGAATGGGTGGCTGCTCCTTTATCTGGGACACAGGTCGGGGTCAGAGCTGGGTGGAGAGAGCCCAAACCCTGCCCAGCTGGGCCGGGCCGGTGGGAGGAGAGGCCTCTTCCAGCCACTCTCTCTTCCCCCCACGCAATTCCTGCTCCACTTCATCTCCTTGTTTTCGGTATCGAGGGGGTGTTTACAGTCAACAAACAGGAGCCTCCTGTTTGATCCCAGCTCGGCAAAGCTCTCCCCGCCGAGCACCTGCGAACATCCATGCGCTCCGTGAGATTTGTTGGGAATATTTACGTTTTCCGAGCGGAGCATCTGCTCGCGGGTCGGACTCTTTGTGCCTCATTAGTGGCTACCGGGGCTCTCTTATCTGCACAGATCTCCGGGGCATGTCGGGATCATTTTCTGAGCTGCTTTTCTTGGCAGCTCCTTCCTCGCTGTTGGGAAGCTCCTGGTGTTTGTTGAAGTGCTGGACAATCATCTCTCCCTAAAAAACCTGCCTGTTTCAGCTGATTTTGGGGTTAAAAAAAAATGGTGGTTTTTAAGGTTTTAAAGCTTCTGTGCTGCTTTTGATAAGATCTGTCCCATCCAAGCTGCTGCTCTGAGCTGTTGAGCAGTCGGGGTTGGGTTTGGGGTATTTCCATGGAATTCCAGGATTGTGAGAGGGGAATAGAGGTGGGATCCAGTGGAATGGAGTGGATTTGGGGTGGATACGATGCCAAGAGTTGTTTGGCCCTCGCAGGCAAATTAAAATGGAGCCCAGAGCTGGGGCTGTCTCAGGCAGATGAGGGTGGCACAGCCCAGGGCTCTGCTCACGACGTGGAGGGAAGGAAATCCCGATTTTTGTTGGAACGAGACGGGAATCGCCTAAACTGTGACTAAAACCCCCCAGAAATCGGATTCTGGCCCCAAATCTGGCCTTGCCTTCTCCCAGAACATGTGAGAGGGTTGGTGATCAGGGCACTCGGAGCCCAGGCTGGGAGATGAGCGGTGTGTGGGATACTCAGGAAGCTCTGGAAGYTCTGTGCAGCCTGGCTGTAAAGGGTGTTCTCCCAGAATGGGACCACCTGGATCTCCCGGGATGGGGCCACCTGGGTGGGAAGGGACCTCAGGAGGGCTCCAATCCCACCTCCTGCTTGGAGCTGGGAGATCAGACCGGGTTTCTCAGGGCTTTGTCCGCTCAGGCCTGGAAAGGTTCCAAGGATGGGGATTCAGGTCCACCTTTGGGAATTCTTTGTGTTACTTCATGGAATCGTGGGACATTCCAAGCTGGAAGGAACCCACAGGGGTCATGGAGTCCAACTCTGGAGGGAATCATCCCGAGATCAAACCCCGCTCTGACCACCTGAGCCAACCTCAGGGATACTGGTTCTTCTCTTTGTGGGAAACCTGCCCGTCTACCCAAAATCCCCGTCTTTATCCACAGAGGAGCTCCCACACCAGTGGTCCCAGTTCGTGTCATTGCGAGGCGTTCRGGGTTTCTCCTGTTCCGTGAGGGATGTTTGGAATTTGTCCTTTTGGRTTCCACCGCGTTGGGCTGCTCCTCCAGCCTGCCCAGACCTCTCCAGGTGTTGGCCCTGCCTTGGGTCTGTYGAGTTTTCACCCAATTCAGTGAAATTTCACCAAATTTGTCCATTGCTCCTGCAGGTCTTTGGTGAAGACGTGGAGGGAGCAGGTCCCAGAATTCCCGTTCCTCAATCCCGCCTGTCGTGGGCCTCCTGGAAAGCTTTACTGGTTGTCCCAGGCCAGGCTGGACACTGGGACTGGGAGCAGCCTGGGACAGTGGGAGGTGTCCCTGCCATGGCAGGAGCRGCACTGGATGGGCTTTAAGGTCCCTCCCAACCCAAACCACTCCGTAATTCCATGATTTTAGCRCTGTTACGGGAATAAATCCAGGTGGGTGCTGGGTTTAGGATTCTCCAAACACGGAATTAGAGCTGAATTCATCCCTGATTTTTTAAACCAGAGCTGCAGTGATGGGACTTTGCTGCTCCGTGAGTCAGGGGGTACAAAAACCTTCTCCAGTGGATGTAAAATTGGGCTGTTCCGGTGAATTTGGGCTGTTTCCATGGATTCTGTGGATTTACTTCCCTRGTGTGAATAGATCCACAGTAAACTGGCGCAGCCTGGATTTTCCAGGGAGGAATCTTCTCAGCAGATCTCGTAGCGCATCCCCTTCCTTGCTGTCACTGTGACGGAATTTTAACGGAAGAGCTCAGGAGATTCACTGATTTTTAGGGAATGATTAATGGTGTTCCAGATGGGAAGGGTTTGGGATGGCCCAGGCACTAATATCCCACGGGAACGTTGGGTTATGGGTATCCTGTGTTATCCAGGTGGGAAATACGTGAAGCGCACAAGGTGCATTCCCGCTGCCAGCTGAGGAGAAGCCGTGCTCCAAAACCATTGTCATCCGAATTCCGAAAGTCCCATTTTCCCTGGGCGTTTTAATGATTCCTGGAGAACAAAAYCGGGAGCACATTTTTCCTGGTGTAATCCCAGCTCGGTTGGCTCTCAGCTCCGCCGCTGCTCCCGAATCCCGAAACATTTTTGGGTTTGTTCAGCTGCTGTTTTTGCTTTCTTGTGATTATCCTCTGTTTTCCCTTCTGTGGTGTTCATCCCCGCTCGTAATTATCCCCCTCTCCCTGCCAACTCTGTGAACTCCGGGGCTAATTTGAGCAGGAAAGTTCTGCCCGGTAATTTTACAAATATGAGGCGTTATTGAGGGTTTTTCCTGGACCGGTGATTACAAGGAATGGGTACTTTGGGARCGCGGCTTTGGATTCCTCTGCTCCCTCAGAGGGGTTGAGAGCTGGGTGAAACTGGAATTGAAACCGGGGGGATGAATGGAAAAGGAGCTGCTTCTCTGCCCAGYGCCGGCGCTGGGTTCCATGGAATCACTGAGGTTGGAAAAGCCCTCTAGGACCGGGTCCAGCTGTTCCAAGGCCGCCACTGACCGCRTCCCCGAGTGCCACATCCACAGGGCTGTTCAGTCCCTCCAGGGATGGGGACTCCAAACCTCCCCGGGCAGTTCCAGTGCTTGACCACCCTTTCCATGAGGAATGTTCCCAAATATCCAACCTAAACCTTCCCAAGAGGCCATTTCCTCTTGTTCTCTCACTCAGACTGTGAGAGAAGAGCAGCCCTAAAACACAAATCCTACCTGGAGTTTCAGCTGAGTAGCCCGGAAAACTCAGGATCTCGTGGTTGGCTCTGGAAGGTTCTTGGTGTGGCTGATGTGTTCGTTTGGTTTTTTTGCTTTTTTGGGTTTTTTTATCCAGAGGAAAACAGGATTCAGAGGAGTAATGGATTATCTGGAGACCTGAGCAGCTGAATAGTCCCAAACGGATGAAGTGTGGGAAACTGGGTGGTCTGAGCTCAAACCACCACGAAGAGGAAGAAATATTTTCCATTTTGAGGAGAATGTAACGTGGGAGCAATGAGAATATCTGGGGAGATGAGGGAGGAATGCACTTAAGGGAAAGGGATGGAACTGGGAGGATGAAAAATGGGAGCAGGGTCAAGAGGGGGGCTTTGAGGAGGACAAGTTTTTGTTGGAGTCACCTCTCGTGAGAGAGTCYCTGATTCCCGGGGCAGCCAAAAAGGGCTCAGGAAGGAGAACCCAGGGAACTGCCGTGGGAGGGGATGGTTTTGGTCACGCTGGCAGGTCCCTGGGCCGTAAATTCTCGGGAAACTGCTAAAATGTGAATAGGATTCTCTGATTTTTTTATTTCTYTTTATTTTGGGAGTGGTTTCAAAGGTCTGTGCTGTTCCTTCCCTCYTGCTGCAGTTCGAGCCCTTTGCTGGGCTAGAACGAGGTGGTGGCATCCAAAACCTTCGGAGGCTGAGGAGAATCCAGCCGAGGATGGGAGTCAGGTTGTGGTGAGGCCTCCCTGTGGCATCCCCAGCCCAGCTCAGATCCCTTCTGCTTCTCCTGCCTGTGGAAAACGTGTTTTCCCTCTGGAAGTCATTCCAGAGTAATTTTAGCTTCCAGGGATTGTGCTGAAGTTGGTCTCGGCGCTTCACCTTCCTCAAAGCCGTCGGTAAAACGGGGATGGAAACCCGGCTTGGGGTTTGTCCTCGTGGCGAAGGAGCTCAGTGATGGGGTTGGGAACTGTGGTTCCCRTGCTTCCCTCTCCCCTGACCCCCAGGACCTGGGGAGCTCCCCCATCCCATCCTGGGGCGCTCCTGAGGAGCTGGAGGGAAAAACTCACCGTAGGAATGGTGGGGAGCTGCTGGAGAGAGTCCAGAGGAGGCCCCGGAGCTGCTCCAGGGCTGGGAGAGCTGGGAATGTTCCCCTGGAGAAGGGAAGGCTCCAGGGAGAGCTCCGAGCCCCTTGCAGGGCCTAAAGGGGCTCCAGGAGAGCTGGAGAGGGACTGGGGACAAGGGCTGGAGGGACAGGACACAGGGAATGGCTTCCCAGTGGGAAAGGGGAGCTTGGGCTGGGATCTTGGGAAGGAATTGCTGTGTGGGAGGGTGGGGAGGGGCTGGGCTGGAATTCCCAGAGCAGCTGTGGCTGCCCCTGGATCCCTGGCAGTGTCCRAGGCCAGGCTGGACATTGGGGCTTGGATCCACCTGGGATAGTGGGAGGTGTCCCTGCCCATGGAATGGGATGGAATGAGGTGATGTTTCAGGTCCTTTCCCACCCAAAGCAGTCTGGAATTCCGTGGAACTGGGGAGGACACGGCCATGGTGGGACACTGGAAGTGCTGGAAGCGCAGCCAGGTGTGGGGTGGCTTCTTGTCCTTTCTTCCCTGAAGGAAAGCGTGGTGGGGTGGGATGAGCAGGCGGGATCCTGGAGCTCAGCTGGAGGATGAGGGAGCGATCCCAGCTCTGCCTCGACTTGGTGCAGTCTCAGCAGAAACCTTCAAAATTGGTGTGAGGCCTCCTGCTGCTGAAGAGCTGCTCTCGGACATTCCAGTAAGTCCTCGAGGCCTCCACAAAATATTGGGGAAATCACAGCTCCTGCAAGTTCAGTGATGAATTAATTACTCGTTAATTCCCAGGTGAGGTTGCGTAAAGCCAAACGAGGTCTCTGGTGTGAGTGCCCGGCCCCTGCGGTGGCTGTGATGGTGGCGGTGGCTCAACCTCGCTGTGCTCCCGCCTTTGATGGTGCCACATGTTCGTTTATTAAAGAAATGGTTAAAAAAACCCCTTCAGTTTTAAATTGGCCGCAAAAATCCAATTATTTAGTTAATTCCCTCCAGCTTAATGAGTGGCTTCGCTSCAAGGTGTCAGTGGTGCCACCGGGGATGGGTTGATGAGGACGGAGATGAYCAGGGGGCTTTGTGCTTCTCGTGGGGGTTTGGAGAGCCGAGGCCCGGCAGAGTTTAATAAATCCCTTTAGTTTGGTCCCCTCAGTGGTGGGGTGGGAGCGGGACAATCCCTTTTCCCTCGGTTTTCCCGTGGTGGAGAGGAGATGGGCAACGCCAGGATCCTGAGGATCGCCGACTTCCAGGCCTTGGAGAGGGGCTCAGAGGGAGGTCACAGCTCCCTGTTTGGAATTTATCACTTCATCACTTCACGTATCACCTGCTGTTATCTCTTGGCTTGATAAGAGCTGTAATAATCCTCCTCGTTCTGGGTGTCACCTGTGGATCCCTGATTCCTGCCTCGGGATCCTTCCCTTCCCTGAGGGAAACAGCTTTTGGGAGCCTTGGGAAGACCCGAGAGAGAAAAAACGTTGGTTCACAGTTTCCGTTTCTGAAATTTCTCATAAAATATCAAATTTCTCGTAGGTCCAAGTTGATCCTGAACCTGATTACGGGGAAAAGCTGGGATTTATGATCCAGGTTTGCCAGGGTGGCTGGATGTGCCCGGCTCGGATTGGGAACTGCTCCTTCTGAGCCCCCCTGGTCTGAGCCAGGATAAAAAGCAGAATTCGAGGACAAAACCCACACTCTAAACCTCCACATTCCTTCACACTGCACGAGTATGGTGGCCAGGAGGTTTTGGGGATGGATTTTAGCACCTGAGAAGGTTTTGGGGATGGATTTTAGCACCTGAGAAGGTTTGGGATGGATTTTAGCCCCTGAGGAGGATTTGGGGATGGGTTTTAGCCCCTGAGGAGGTTTTGGGGATGGATTTTAGCCCGAGAAGGTTTTGGGGATGGATTTTAGCCCCTGAGGAGGTTTTGGGGATGGATTTTAGCCCCTGAGAAACTTTTGGGATGGATTTTAGCGCCTGAGGAGGTTTTCGGATGGGTTTTAGCCCCTGAGAAGGTTTGGGGATGGATTTTAGCACCTGAAGAGGTTTTCGGATGGATTTTAGCCCCTGAGAAGGTTTTTGGGATGGATTTTAGCGCCTGAGGAGGTTTTGGGATGGATTTTAGCCCCGGGAAGGTTTCAGAGGTGGATTTTAGCCCCTGAGGAGGTTTTCAGATGGGTTTTAGCCCCTCTGGGAAGGGCAGATTCACGTGGGAGAGCTCCGGGCGCATCCCCAGGATGCCGATTCCTGCCGGAGCCTGGAGCCGCGCTTGGGAAAAACACGGAGCAAGTCAGGCTATGGCTCCTCACGAGCCCTGGGTAGCTGAGGGCATCCCGAGGCAGCCTGGTTGTGTAATGCCACAACAGCTGGAGAATCATTAAATTACCATCAGGTTTTTGCTTTTAATTAATTTATTTTCTGGAGAGGAGCAGGTTGACAGCTGGTGCCTCGCTCGCTCAGGTGATATTTGTTGCTGCATGTTGTTTGTTTTGTGAATTCTAAATGAGATGGAGTTTTGGTGTTTTGTTGTTTTTGTTGGTATTTTTTTTTTTTTCCCCCTCTCTCTCCCTTGGCTCCCAACAGTTCAAAGGGAGACGTTGTCCCTTCCCTGCGAATGTTTGTGATCCAATTTCAGACAGAAAACAGGGCGGGTGTGGAGGAGGGAGGAACAGGCAGGGATGAAACACCCAGGGTTTGATGGCCCGGGGGCCGGGGCAGGGGGCAGATGATGGAGCACTGCAGATCCTTGGATTTTGGGGATCTCAGGGGTTGGGATGATGAGGTGGAGCCTGGTTGGGTACAAAACCCACCCCAGAGGGGCCGTTTGGAGCCCAGCCCGGGGGTGACGGCCGTGGGAAGGAGCCTGGGGTTCAGCCRGGGGGATGGAAATCCTCTRGGCACCCAGAGCCACAGCCAAGCTGGGAAGAACGAGCCCCGGAGTTTATTTCTCCCAGCTCTGTGGAGTGGTCTCGTGAAGTGTTGCACCCCACACAAACAGTTCTGGAATTCACAGAATCCCGGGSTGGGTTGGTTGGAGCGACCCTAAAGCCCACCCAGTCCCACCCCTGCCATGGGCAGGGAACCTTCAGCTATCCCAGGCTGCCCCAAGCCCCGTCCAGCCTGGCCTTGGATTCCCCCCATTTGTGTCCTTGGTGTCCTTCGGCCCCTCTTTCTCTTTGCTGACACCATCACTGSTTGTTTCACTGCCCCACGGATAAATAAATCCAATATTTGTCCAAATTACGGTCCAGAAAGCAGCCGGACACATCCCTCTGTATCCCACACCTGCCCAGGGACGCCGGGAGCTGGGCATGGGACATTCCTGTACCTCAGCAGCTGGGGTTGGACTCGGTGTTCCCGGAAAAACTCTTCATCCTCTGAAACCTGAATGGAATTTTGGAGGAGAGTTCCACAGGTGTGCTGGAGGAACACCAGGCTGGATATTAAATGTGCCAGCACCGAGGTGGCAGCAGGGCCAGGGCAGTGCCCGTCCCTGTGCTGGCACTGCTGGGGCACCTCCAGTGCTGGGGACAGCTCTGGAGAGACCCTGAGGGGCTGGAGCGTGTCCAGGGAAGGGAACGGGGCTGGGAAGGGGCTGGAGAATTCCTGAGGGAGCTGGGAAAGGGGCTCAGCCTGGAGAAAAGGAGGCTCAGGGGGGACCTTGTGGCTCTGCACAACTCCCTGACAGGAGGGGGCAGCCGGGGGGGGTCGGGCTCTGCTCCCAGGGAACAGGGACAGGAGGAGAGGGAACGGCCTCAGGCTGGGCCAGGGGAGGCTCAGGGTGGATATCAGCAGGAATTTCTCCATGGGAAGGGTGGTCAGGCCTTGGAAGTGCCCARGGCAGGGTGGAGTCCCCATCCCTGGAGGGATTTCGGAGCCCTGTGGATGTGGCACTTGGGGACACGGGGCAGTGGTGGCCCTGGCAGTGCTGGGCATGGTTGGACTCCATGATCTCAGAGGGCTTTTCCGACCTCATGGATTCCACGATTCATATTCCGAGTGACCTCTTCACGCCCATCCTAACGACTGGAACGCCCCTTCCCTGTTTTCCAGGGTGCCCGGGAGACYTTTGAGAGCTACTACAGGAAGCAGAGGAGAAAACAAGCCCGGCTGGTGCTGCAGCCTCCCTCCAACATGGTCAGTGTGTCCTGCCCTTCCCGGCCTGGAATGTGATCCCTGGGGTCCTGCTGCCTGTGGCTCATCCCTAAAGCCTCCCCTTGCCCTCGGCCACCTGGGTTTTAACCTCTGCTCCCTCTCTCTTTGTTGCAGCACGAAACTCTAGATGGCTACAGGAAGTATTTCAATCAAATTGTAGGGTAGGTGTTCCTTTTATACGCGGCCCTGCTAAAAATGCGTGCCCCGGGTTGCTGAGGAGCCCGGAAAAAAACAGGGAGAGGAGGGAATGTTGGTATTTTTGGTGGTCCTCGAAGCCAAAACAGGACCAAAAAAAAAAAAAAAAAAGGGCGGTTTGTGCTTTTTAAGTGTTGTGAAGTGGATTTTATCCGCTTTGCTGTGTCACTGGGGGCAGCGGGGAGGGACCTGCCGGCTCTTGTAGCAGCCTGGGAGTTTCTGGGAATTTGGGGATAAACGATCCCCGTGGATTATGTGCATCTACTTGCCCCACTAATGGCATGAATGGGCCCTCTTGCCTTAATGGTTCTGGAATATTGAGTAATTACTCTTTAATTATTTTCCTGGTGAAGGAGGCGATTCTCTGCTCCCCGGAGCTGCTTTTTGTCACGCTCAAATTGGACAAAAATCCTCCAAAACTGAGCTCCAAGAGGAGAATTCCAAAGGCTGCTGATACGTAAAAATAAGATAGGATTTGTTGTTTCTTCAGCTAATAACAAGGATAATTTCAGTACCTGATTACGACCACCACAAATTCCGTGTGTGCTGCTCCCCTCGTGCAGCTCCCTGCTCCCGGGCTGGATTTCCTTGGAAAACGCACCTGGGAGCTCGTGTTTTGCTGCTTAAAATGTCCAGTCTCGCCCTCATTCCCTGAAAAACAGTTTCCTTTGGAGCAGCAGATTTGATCACTGGAGATTGGAGTGAATTGGTTGTCTGGAAATGGCTGGGAGCACTTGGTGGAGCTGGGTGGGAGAGAGGATTTTCCCTGGAGTTCCAGCATTTTTCCCTGCAGTTACAACGTTTTTCCCTGTCCCTAAAACGTCTTTCCCCATGGTCAGAGCATTTTTCCCTGCAGATGAAGCGTTTTTCCCCGCAGTCAGAGCGTTATCCCTGCAGTTAGGGCTTTTTACCCACTCGTAATGGGGTTGCTGCTGGCTGGAGCAGAGTTTAATCCGTGGTTCTTGTGGGAATAACGAGGTGGAGAACTCGGAGAGGGGGAATTCTGCCTTTGTGTACGCACGGAGTGGCACTGGGAGTGTTTTAACTCACTCCTCTAACCCAGCACCATTAAAAATGGGGGAACAAAGCGTTTGGTGCTGCCTGGGTTTGACAGATCCCCCAAATCCGAGCGGKCCCGGAGCCCGCGGACGTCACCCGGGGGGGGCTCGGGGGTGCCTTTTGATCTCTCCAATACCGAAGTTCTGATGCCGTTTTCTGCCGGTTTCAGGTTTTTTGTGGTGGAGGATCACATCCTGCACACGACCCAGGGCCTGGTCAACCGGGCCTATATTGATGAGCTGTGGGAGATGGCCCTGTCCAAAACCATCGCGGCCCTGCGGACTCACTCCGTGAGTAAAAGCCTGGGAGAGCTCAGCTGTTGCTTGACTATCCTTGACATGCCTTTTTTTTTTTCTTTTCCCCCTCAGRATTCTTTGTTTTCCCCTCTTTTCCGATGACTGTTTAAAAGAGCGACACAAAGGCACACAGATAATTCTCTTTCTCCGGCTTTTTTCCCCCTCTGGTTGACTGCATTTCCCCACCAAACTCTATTTTGAAGAGTAAAACAGTGGTTTTATGTTTTCATCGTTATTTCATTGATCGTTTTTGAGGAGCACCAGCAGAGGGGGTTGATTAATCCCAAAACACCGGGGGGGGGAGAAAAGCATCTTTTTGGCACCCCAAAGCATGACCTTGTTTGATACAGGATCAGAGAGTCCCAGCGTGGTTTGGGTTGGGAGGGGACCTTAAAGATCATCTTGATCCCTTAAATTTCATGGCTGTGAACGGGCTGAAAAATGGGCTGAAAAAGGGGCTGAAAAAGGGGCTGAAAAACCAAATCCAGGGAGAGGGAGCCCCAGGAGAGAGCAAGGAGCACCCTGGGAAGGGGGTGAAGACATGGGAAGAGATGGACACGAACACCAGGCTTGGAGCATCCCGGTCCGGTGGAAGGGGGTGGAACCAGATGGGTTTTAAGGTCCTTTCCACCCCACACCGTTCCACGGCTCTTCCCTGGACCCGGACCTCCCTGGGCTGGGGGACCGCGGAAGCTTCCCGGCGTTCCCCATCCCCATCCAGGTGACTGGAAAGTTGGGAAAGTTGCCTCCTTCCCCCCTGAGCTCCTGTGCTACCAGAGGGGATAAACACCAACCCCCCGCCGGGCTGCAAACCCGTGTTTGTTTTCGTTTCGAGTGGGATTTTCTCCGAGGTGGAAGCAGGAGGCTGAGCCAGGCCTGGCCGCGGGGTTTTTGGTGCTCCCAGCTTTGTTGCCACGCGGGTTGTTTCAAGTGGTGCCAAAATTAATGCGYGGAGTGGCTGCCAGGGGGAGGCTTTTTCGGCAATCACGGAACGTTCCGTGATTCCCCGACATTGTGGCCGTCACCGTCCCAGATAAACCAGCGCCCTGCATCCCAAACTGGGGTTCGAGGGAGGGTCTCACCTCGCTGAGGCTGGTTCAGCCCTTCCAAGGCAGACAAATTTACCCCTGGATTTTCTTCCTCGCCGCAGACAGGGACATCTTTAATCACTGCTGATGCTTTAGGGCATTATCTTTCTTCCTGACTCTCCCTTTTGGACAGGGAGATGGAAAACGTGTGTCTCCCAGTCCTTCCCGCTGATTAATGGAGTCGTTCCTCCTGGAGTTTCCAGCGAGCTTTAAATCTGTGCTCTTWCAATCCCGCTCTCCTTCCAGCTTGGGATCACTGATTCTATATTTGGGCAGGCTCTGTCTCAAACTCTACATTTTTCAGCACGGGGAAGGTTTTGGCTGCTCCTGGCGTGCGCGGGAAGCCCTGGGGGGGACCGGGGCGGCTCTGGGGACACGGAGTTGTGTCTTTGGGGGTTTGGAGCAGGATAAACCCTCGTGCTGGAGCTGGAATCCAGCGTGTTTTCCCTCAGCCTGGGCCGTGGATGCCGGGCTGAGATGCTTCATTACCGTCAGACACAACACGGTAAATATTAAATGAGAGGCGCTGTCGGGCTCCGGCTCCTCTCGCTGCCCAGCAGCTCCTGTGCAATCTTAGACACACTTCAGGTATCTCTGGGGCAGCCCGAAGCCTTCTCCAGCCTGGAGAGCAGCACCGGGAGCAGAGACACCCTTATCAGCCAGCCCTCCCTGCCCCGTGCGGCGCTCGCGGGCCGGGGGGTGCAGCTGCTGCTCCCCRGGCCGCTCCCCAGGCCTGGGCAGTTCTTATCAGCGCCCTGATAACGCAGCAGGGCTCAGGGCAGGGGTTCGCGCCGTGCCGTGCGGTTAAAGCCGTGTTTTCATCTCTGCCCTCCCCTGCAGTCCTACTGCTCCGACCCCAGCCTGGTGTTGGACCTGAAGAACCTCATTGTGCTCTTCGCCGACACGCTCCAGGTACGTGGGGCCGGGGCCCGGCCTCGCCCAGCGCCGCTCCTGCTGCTCCCGGGCTGCCCATCGGTGCTCCAGCGCCTGAGGGGGGCTGCCTGGGCTGGCCCAGCTCCTCTCCCGGCATTTCTGGGCRCGGATCACCCGAGGAACAGCCTGGTTCGGTCTGTGCCAGCACCAAGCCTTGGCCACCTCGCCCGGCCCTTGGGCCTTTGGTAGCGCTGGGTCCTTCTCCCTCAGTAAATCACCCRAAACCCCTGCACCTGCACCAGGGCTGGGGCTGGAGGAGGATTTGCCCCCTGTTAAACAACAATCCCCAGCTGCCCGCTGGTGGCTTCATTCCCTGAGGTTGCTCCGTCCCCTCCCGCTCCTGCAGGGCTACGGCTTCCCGGTGAACCAGCTGTTCGACATGCTGCTGGAGATCCAGGACCAGTACAGCGAGACCCTGCTGAAGAAGTGGGCAGGAGTGTTCAGGTGAGGGGCTCGGAAAGAGACCCCTGGGACGCCCCTCTCTGAGGGGTTCTGGCCCCTAGGTGGAATTTTTTGAGGGATTAATTAGAGAATCATGGAGTGGGTTGGGAAGGGAGCTTAAAGCAGTGCCACCCCTGCCATGGACGGAGTCCAGAGGAGGCCCCGGAGCTGCTCCCGGGATTCTGGAGCCCCTCTGCTGTGGAGGCAGGCTGGGAGAGCTGGGAATGTTCCCCTGGAGAAGGGAAGGCTCCAGGGAGAGCTCCGAGCCCCTTGCAGGGCCTAAAGGGGCTCCAGGAGAGCTGGAGAGGGACTGGGGACAAGGGCTGGAGGGACAGGACACAGGGAATGGCTTCCCAGTGGGAAAGGGGAGCTTGGGSTGGGATCTTGGGAAGGAATTGCTGTGTGGGAGGGTGGGGAGGGGCTGGGCTGGAATTCCCAGAGCAGCTGTGGCTGCCCCTGGATCCCTGGCAGTGTCCAAGGCCAGGTTGGACATTGAGGCTTGGATCCACCTGGGATAGTGGGAGGTGTCCCTGCCCATGGATGGGGTGGAATGGGATGATCCTAAAGTCCCCTCCAACCCAAACCATTCCAGGATTCCATGCCCTCACTCCATCCCCAAGCTGTGGCTGGTTTGGGATATCCCTGGCTGCTGCTGCTGCTGCTGCAGGAATTTGGGATCACGCCTTAGCCTGGCACCAACCTCTGGGAATCTCCTGACCCAGCAGCAAAACTTTCCCCTCAGAGCTGTCTCCGTAACTTTTCTTTTCCCAGGAATATCCTGGACTCGGATAACTACAGCCCCATCCCGGTGTCAAATGAAGAAGTTTATAAGAAAATCGTTGGACAGTTCCCGTTCCAGGATGCTGAACTTGAAAAGGTGAATCTCGGAATGGGGAAAGGGGCCTGGCCTGGCTGCCGGGGCAGGAGAACCTCACACCCTTTGTGGGCATTGAGCACTGCAAGTGAAAGGCTCTGAAAAACCCCAAATCAACCCCCCCAACCCAAATAAAGAATGGAAGAGAAGGGAAAACAGTGGGAAAGAGCATTCCGTGGGATGCGTTTCTCCTGGTGTGGGTGAGGGAAGAGTGACTTGTGTTCCTCTCGGGGTGCTCTGTCACAGCTACACACAGGTAGAAATATCCCCTTCCCTTGGCATTTTATTCCCGTTTTATGGACCCTGGGATTGACCTTTATTGGCTTCAGTCTTGTATTTAGAGGAAAAAGAGCCCAAAAAAGTGGTGGATCTTGGCCTTTGCACGAGTGTGTGCTTGGAAAACCAAAGAGTGTCCAGATGTCCCCTAAATCCTAAATCCTGCCTGGCCTCGTGCTCCACACCTGGCAGCCACCAAATCCAACCCTGGTGATCCCAGACAAGGATTCAGATTTCTGTGTCCTCCCCCAAAATTCGGTCCTGGGGTTCGGCTCCTGGCTGCTGCTCCCTGCCCCTCCCAGCCTGGCGCGGGCTGGGGGTGAGAGCTGCAATAATTCCGTGTTGGAGAATCCGTTTCCTCCTGGCTCTCGGGGTCGTGGGGCAGCACCTGGGGGAGGTGAGCAGGAAAACGCCTCCTGCATGGTGGGGGAGGAATTCCAGGTGTTCCCAGCGAGGGAGGGGAAGGGAGTTGGGAGAGGGAGTGAGGGTCCTGGTGTGCTGCGAGTCTCCTTCCAGCCCCAAATCCCACACGTGGCTGCAGGTGCCGTTAGTGATTATCTGCTCTTTCCCTTGGCTGAAGCGTTCATGTAATCCAGGACAAATCCCAGAATTCCTTTGCCTGCCTGGAACACGCCGCTGGGGAGAGGGGAAAAATGCCTTCCCTCCCCCTGGAATCCTCCCCTGTGTTTTGCAGCAACCCTTCCCGAAGAAGTTCCCCTTCTCGGAGTTCGTGCCCAAGGTTTACAGCCAGATCAAGGAGTTCATCTACGCCTGCCTCAAGTTCTCCGAGGACCTGCACCTCAGGTGGGAGGTGTTCTTTGCACTGATTTAAAGCACGGATTCTCTTCCTCACCCTTTGGATGGATCCTGTCCAGGCTGGACGTGGCCTTGGAGCAGTGGGATCTTGGCTGGCCAAGCCTTCTCCTGTGGGGGCAGATCCCAGGGTGGTTTGGGTTGGAAGGAACTTTGAGGATCATCTCGTTCCAACCCATCGCAGGGACACCTTCCACGATCCTGGGATGGCTCCAAGCCTCGTCCAGCCTGGCCTTGGACACTTCCAGGGAATTCCACACTCCCAGGACAATYCCAGTTGTGTGAGAAGTGAGGGGCTGTGTCCTCCGAGGTGTTTCTGCATTGTTATTTAATAAATAAGTGAAGCCGGGTGTCTGCAGAAAGGATGTGATGGCCGCTGGTCAACAGGGCCTGCTGGAACATCTCAGATCCCCCCCAGGCGTCCCCTCACTGTCCCCCAAGGAATGGGAATTCCATGGCTCCATGAATTTGTTGTCAGGAGCACTCTGAGGGTTGGATTTTTGGTCACGAGCGAGTTTCGGCTGCTGGTTTCGTGCTTTTGTTTTTCTCGTTTCTTCGGGGAGTTTATACACAAATAATGTGATTTTTTTTTTTTTTTTTAAAGCCTGTAAAATATTCCATGTGTTTACCCTCCCTGCTCCATCCTGAGGTGCTTTGATGCTTGTTTCACCCGTGTGTACGTGTGTGAGGCTGGAAACCAACGGGGTCTGCCAGGAGCTGCCAGTTGGTGCTTTGGGTTTGCATCAGCAGCGTTTGCAGCTCGGGAGAAGTTTAAAAATGAAGGATGAGATTTTGGCTGGAAGGGTTCATCCTCCTTCCCACTTCCCTGGGCAAGCAAGAGGCTGGATTGGGGTGGGGGAGTTCCACCTCCTTGGGAGCTTCGTGTCCCAGCTGTGACCTGACACTGGAGCGGCTGGAGGCAGGCTGGGAGAGCTGGGAATGTTCCCCTGGAGAAGGGAAGGCTCCAGGGAATCCTCAGAGTCCCTAAAGGGGCTCCAGGAGAGCTGGAGAGGGACTGGGGACAAGGGCTGGAGGGACAGGACACAGGGAATGGCTTCCCAGTGGGAAAGGGGAGCTTGGGGTGGGATCTTGGGAAGGAATTGCTGTGTGGGAGGGTGGGGAGG
>RAHM01000332.1:670412-687955 GCA_003713295.1 Parotia lawesii
CCCATGTAGGATCTCAGCGGTGTGGAGCCCCCATCCCATGTAGGATCTCAGCGGTGTGGAGCCCCATCCCATGTAGGATCTCAGCCGTGTGGAGCCCCCATTCCATGCAGGGTCTCAGCCGTGTGGAGCCCCCATCCCATGTAGGATCTCAGCGGTGTGGAGCCCCCATCCCATCCCACGCCGGATCTCAGCGGTGTGGAGCCCCCATCCCACGCCGGGTCTCGTTCCCAGGACGCCCGGCACGCCGCCGAGGAGGAGATCTACACCAACCTCAACCAGAAGATCGACCAGTTCCTGCAGCTGGCAGACTACGACTGGATGGCCCTGGAGCCGGGCAGCAGGGCCAGCGACTACCTGGTGGATCTCATCGGCTTCCTGCGCAGCACCTTCGCCGTCTTCACCCACCTCCCGGTGAGCCAGGCCGCCCCTTCCCTCCCTTCTGCTCCAGGGTCTTGGGGGAACCCAAACTCAGTGGGGTGTGGTGGAAACGGGGCCTGGTGCTGCCRAGGATGAAGGAAAATCTCTGTTTATAGAGGAAAATGTTTCACGTGTCACCACAAGCTGGGCTTCAGTGGGAGCCTCCCAATTATTTGCAAGTCTTAATTTTATGGGATTGAGGCTCTGTCCCAGCCCACCGTGTACCAGCAGGATCATAATTCACTCCCCACCTATATTTCAGACATTTTAACTTCCAGTTAATGGCCATCCAGGATTTTTTTCCCAAAAAATGGGTGCGTTACTCAAACTCGAGCTGCATTTCCAAGTGTCTGTCAAGTCGCTGATGCCTCCCATCCCAATGTTGCTCCGTTGCAAGGCACCATATGTTTCTTTCTTCCCTCTGCTGTCGAAAGTCCCCCTGTGTTTACGCTGTTGTTGCCATCAGGAAAGCGCTCGACGCTGCTTTTTGCAGTCGGCTGAGTGGTGTCTCGTGGGTAGGAAAAATCCAATCACCGGGGAGCTTCGTTGTTCGCTCCRACAGCTTTTTCCCCTCCTCTAAATGGAATTTGTTCCGAGCTGTGTGGATACACACTCGGGAGGAGCTGGGATCAGCAGGTATTTGGAAACAGCAAATYCCCCCCCCAGCTCTGTGGCTGCTCTAAAAGCAATTTCAGATCTTTCTTTCTTTCTTTCTTTATGAAGCTGGGATTTGTTTGCTGGTACTGGGTGCCCGGGGCTGTCGCCMCGCTGGGCACCTTTCATGAGTTTGGGAATGAACAGGAAGGGAATATTTAGTGTGGCAGCTTCCTTCACTCTGTCTGTGCCCTGGGATTCTCCTCTGGAATGAGGTCCCAGCCCTCCAGAGCTGTTTTGGGAGGTGTCGCACCCCCAAATTGTGCAGCCTCGGGCCTGGCTGCTGTCCTTGGGCATCCCTATCCCAGCAGGAAGATCTGGGATCAGGAGGGAGCTCAGACTGATTCGCTGTGGGGGAGAAGCCCCCAAAAGGGGTCTGGAAGTGGCTTCCCCGCTCCTCCGCACCTGTGTTGAGGAGAAGTTGCTTTCTCAGCTCTGTTGTCGGCGGGACAAACTGATCAATAAACTGATAAATGAAGCGTTGCCTCCTGAGCAGAGAGGCGGGAGGGACTTTGATCCATCTCCCCGGCCAGGTTTGTCCCAGATGTCCCCAGGCGGTGTGGCAGGTGCCTTCCGGAGCCAGGAGGTGCTGGAAACGGCTGGATTTCTCCTTAAAAAAGGAGCTGTGGCTCCGCAGGGCTGGTGTAGCACCTGGAGGCTTCCACCCACCACGCTGGGAATGCTCAGGGAGCCCGTAATGGAATTTGACAGGGAGATTGGTCTCTGCACCGGAGCATGAAGCAGCAGAGATGAGTCGGGGACGGATGCCCACAGTGATTTATGAGGTGGGCCAGGAGTGATTTATCTTCCTTAAATATTAATGTTTCCTTTTGGAGCCAGCCAGGGTCRGTTTGGAGGCTGGGAGGACGTGAATTGGTCTAAAAAGCACCAGGACAGATGGAGGCAGCCCTTTTGTCTTCCAGAACTGGGTTAGAAAAGCCCCAGCTCAGGAAAAGCTTGGATGTTCTGGGCAGCCCCTGATCTCCAGAGCCTCCCCAAAGCCTGGTGAGAACAGGGGAGGCACCTCGGGGAGGTACTGCAGCCTGGTTTGGGAATTTTTTAATATTTATTGGAGTTTTTTTCCTTGTGTTGCTGCTGCATCACCCAAATTGTGGGCGATGGTGGGCGAGAGCAAGCCAGGAAGGACCAGGCTGCATCCCAAAGGCCTCCAGCTCCTTTGGTGTCGAGGTTTTTTCATCCTTGTAGGGTTCAGGAGATTTTTCCAGTGGCTGGTTTAGGAGCACATTGGAATTCCTGGGCTTTTCTTCTGAAGCGCAGGAGGTGAAGGCATTGTCCAAAGCGATGCAGAAAATGATGGAGGCGTTTGTTAAAGCACCAAAAATGTGGGATGAGCATCAGTTGGGGAAGGAAAGAGCGAGACGGGTGAGGGAACATCTCCAAAAAGGGTGAATTCCAATTCCAGGGGGATATTCAGGGTTCTGGGGACAAGGTGGAGCTGTTCCCACACTGCTGATCCAAACCCATCCCAATCCATCAGCACCAGAGGCGGGATTGGAAGTAAAGCACGATAGTTTTGGGGTCTGAGAGGAGCTGCTGCCCTGTGGGAGATGAGTTTTCAGCCTGGTCCTATAAAATCCAGGATTTCCACACTGCCAGTAGCTCCAGGACTGTGCCCCRTGCTGGGATGAGGCATCCTTGGAGCATCTCCATTTCTGTGTGCAGCACCCCCCATTCCCGTTCTCCTGTCTGCTTTGGAAATGCCCCCATCTTCCCGAGCTGATTCCTGTTGAATTTACGGGATTTTGGACAAGTGGAAAGTGTTCCCTGGTGTTGGAAGGTGCGGTTTGGTTGGAAGCGTGTCCCTGTCAGGAGCTGCTCCCCTGCCCTTTGTCCCAGCTGGAATGACACCTCCACCTGCCCGTCAGGGAACCTCAGCCYGGGCTTGTCGGAGTTCCTGGGCTAAAATTACACCTCCAAAAAGCCCCGGTGTGGAAAAGAACAGAGCCCAAAGTCCTGAGGCTGCAGAAATGCGCCGTGACGGGGCTGAGTAATCCCATTGTCCCGACGGAGCTGCAGGAAAACCTCTCCGGGGTCACGGCTCCAGCCGGCCCCGGGGCAGCTCAAGCGGCCTTGGGAGATCCTTGGGACTGAACACTGGAGAGGRGGTGAAGAGGAGCTGACAGGAATCCGAGCCGGGATTTGGGATTGGGGTTTGTGTTTCCCTCTTCAGGCTGAATTTTTCCTGTATTTCTTGGAAATTCCGGAACGATTGTATTGAATAGTTTGGGTTGGAAGGGCCCCTTAAAGCAGCGATAAAGCAGGGACATCTTCAGCTGGATCCGGTTGTCCAGAGCCATGGCCTTGGATTTTCCCAGGGATGAGGCCTCCACCATTGCTCTGGGCACCCAGCAAAAACAACCCAGCCCAAAATCCTGGCTGGTGGAGTGGCCCAAAGTCTCCATTTTCTCCAGAGCTCAGGCAGGAATTGCAATTCCGAAATTTTCCTTTGGACTAGGCATGTGGGAGATGATGAAAACCACTTGATTTTGGGAATTCCTGGAATTTATTTGCACGTTGCACTTTCCTGGGGGCCGCTGAGCCCCCACCAGTGCCGTGGGGACAGCGTGTGCCGGGGGGCAGGAAAAGTTCACGGCGAACTTCCCGGGGTTTTGGTGCATGCCAGTGCTGCATGAAATGGTCATGGTGGTTTAGAGCCACAATTCCAAAATGCTCCACTAAGTGCCCAAAAATGTCTCCAAGCAAATAAAACGCTGATGGGAATCAAAGCATAATTAACATTTGGCTCCCGAGGCCGCCCTCTTCCTGAGTTAACCAGGGAGAGTCGGTTCCTGCTGCTGCTGTGGGGCTCATTAATATGGGATGCTCGGGTCTCCTTTAAAAGAAAAACCTCTTTTTTTAAGGGCAAACAACAACAACAAAAAAAAATTAGTACAAAAAGTATTTTAGGCCTGAAAAAAAAATTGAGAAAAAAAAAAAAAGGTGGTTTCTGGTTTTCAGCAAGCAAAGGGCCACGGCCTCCAAAAATGAACATTTCCAGCCTAAGACTTTGCAAAGAATGACTGAAAAAGCCTTTTGTCTTTGATGGCTGATTGTTGTTTTTATTTCTTGTTGGACAAGTTAATGTAAATGGCATTGACAGGGCTACTCCAAACACACTGATTTGTTGACATTAAGCTCCTCAGAGATGGAGGGTTGTGTCAACACCTCCCCTGAACTGTCAGGTTAACAAAGCAAGGATGTTTTCTTGGGGGAGGGGAGCGGGGCTGGGGGAAGGGGGGGGGTGTTTTGTTTTTATTTTCAGTTTCCTTTAATCCTCTGTTAGTCTTGTATCTCGATAACCTCCTTTGGAAGGGAATCAGGGCAGGTCAAGAGGTGAGGCTGACCCGGGAAGGGGAAGCAATCTTTCAGCGATCCAGCAAATCCAACCTCTGCCGTTGAGCGCTTCAGTGTGAACCCTCTGCAGAGGGGAATTTTTTTTCCCGGTTTTTTTTTTTTTTTTCCCCTTTTCTGCTTATTTTTGCCAGATGGCAGGCACAGATTTCAGCTGGAGCCGCGATGGTTTTTGCCTTCTCTTGGCATCTCTTCCCCCTCGCAAACGAACGGCCCCGGCAGCTCTTGCTCTGGTAGAAAGAGCTTTGCAAGTGTTTATTTTCTTTCCAAAGAGAACGATTGCCTGTGTTTTTATTTGAAAAGTCAAATCCCTCTGGAATATTTATAAGCCAAGGCCCTGTGCATGGAAGCGAAATGCCGTGAACTTTGCACCAACCACAGCCTCGGCCGCGTTGGGAGGGACCCAAGTGGAAAATAACCATCAGGAAAACATCTCAGGAGCACCAGAGTCACCTCTGGGTTTGCACAAGTCCAGTCTGTGCTTGAATAACTCCCCTGGCCCTTGGAAGAGCTGAGCAAGTCCTGCTGGAGCTGATCCCACTGTCACTCCCAGGGTTTGGTATCCGTCACCTCTTGCAGGTGGGATCTGAGGAACAGGGACGGTGRCTTGGAGAGCAGACAGGAGAGCTGGAGARGGCCTGGGGACAAGGGCTGGAGGGACAGGACACAGGGAATGGCTTCCCCCTGCCAGAGGGCAGGGATGGATGGGATATTGGGAAGGAATTCCTGKCTGTGAGGGGCTGGGCTGGAATTCCCAGAGCAGCTGTGGCTGCCCCCGGATCCCTGGCAGTGTCCAAGGCCAGGCTGGACACTGGGGCTTGGAGCAGCCTGGGACAGTGGGAGGTGTCACTGCCCATGGCAGGGGCTTGGATCAAGATGCTCTTTAAGGTCTCTTCCAACCCAACCCRTTCCAGGATTCTGTGACACTTAAAGACACCAAAACTGCTCTTGTGGTACTTTATTTTCCTCCGCCTCCTCCTCCTCCTCCTCCTCCTCCTCCTCCAAGCAGCTTCCAGGAGCCCCTATTTTGCTTTTCCAATCCTTTGCCGATTTGTCGGAGCGTCGGGGGGTTGTGGGCACCTCTGATGACCTTGGGCATCCTTTCTGCCTTTGCCCTGTTGCTTTGCTCTGTTCTGCCTTTGACCTTGACCTCCTGTGTTGTCCTCTGTAGGGGCAGGTAGATGTCCACTCTACCATGTCGGTGAGTACCGGACGCCGTGTCCTGCGCCTTGGCTCTGCTCTGCTCCCGCCTCCAGGCTTGGGGGGGAGTTGAACCAGAAAAGGTCCTTTGTGTCAGCCAGGAGGAAAGGAAAAGATGGATGAAAAGCTCAAATCAATAGGATAAAKAATTCTGGGATAAATCAGAGACCRATGGGAAGGGTTTCCTTCCCAATGGGTCACTAAATTGTTGATTTTAGAGCGTTGAAATGGCTCCTTTTACCCTGGGTTACCTAAATTTGCGGGGAATTAGGGGAAATGCCTGGTATTAGGAAAAGCTGGATGGGATCCTCACACTCTGCTCCAAGGAGAAGRGATGTTTGTAAAATCCCCCCTTGCTCCTCGTTCAGAGAAATTCCCCGTGGGGATTCCAGCTGGAAGTTCCTCCTGGTTTGAGGGATTGGACCACTCAGCCTTCCCTCAGACTGGAGTGGAAGTGTCCCAGKCCGGGCTGGATGGGGCTTGGAGCCACCTGGGATAGTGGGAGGTGTCCCTGCCCATGGCAGGGGCTGGAACTGGATCATCTTTAAGGTCCCTTCCAACCCAAACCATTCCGTGATTCCATGGTTTTCTCCAGAAAATAATGTGGATTCTTCACATGTGCCATCTCCCCGTTTGGATTTGGCCAATTAGCACCAAAAAAAAAAAAGCCAAGGAGACCTTTCAGACCTTCCTTCTGGTTCAGCAACCCCCTGTGATTGTTGTCATCTCTGCTTGTTCCATGTGCGGGAGGAAAACCCGCGGCGCTTCCAGGGATAGACGGCAAACAAAGTGCTCTGCAGCCACCTTGTTTCCTCTACTCCCGCGTCTGCAAACCCAGGCCCGTGGGAGCAAAGCCCGCCTGGGAATTCTGCGGGGTTGTCTCATTCAGAGCCTGGACCCTGCTTCTGCTTTCCAGCCTTTACTCCCTGCTCTTCATGGGAATGCCGACTGATATTCCCTGCTCCGGCGGGATGCTTGTGCGCCTTTCCCTGGAAACTGAGCCTAGCTAAGCCTGGAGTATTCGCAGGCTCCGGGCACCTGGGGGGGTTTCTAAGTCAACACCGAGGCCTCAAATCAACGCCAGCTCCTGGAGAGACGGAGCCTCGTTAAAGCAATCCCAGGCCGGCTCCCATCAAAGCCGCGTCGGAGCCGCGGAGCAGCCGGGATGCTCCAGGCATTCCCTGCAGCCAGGGGTTTCCAGGAGCGGTGTTGGATGTCAACCATCCTCCGTGGTGTCCTCAGGGCGTAGCCCAAGAGGGAGAGATGCAAAAAGCCCTTTTCCCTCTGGCTTTTCCAGACTTGGAGCCGTTTAGAAGCCAGATGTATTTATTCCTTTAATTGGATCCAGTGCCTAGACAGCTCTGGAGTCAGCTTCCTACGGAGAGGGGGGCATTACTTTCATTAAGGTAAATCAATGGAAAATAATACCTGGAGGTCCCCTGGAAAGGGTCAGGGATGGAGTAATCCCTTTATATGGAGGGGCTTTGCCAGCCTSCTCTTAGTCGGGTTTGTTCTTAACGGCAGCAGATCCCGGTTTTCCTTTCGTCCCTCCTAATTTTCTGTTCTCCATGTAGTTGGGATTAATTGGTGGGAATAAATCACGGAAAGAGTCCGTGTCCGTCYGAAAGAGGTGGAAATATAAAAACGGGATTGCACAAAGTAGCAGGACAAAGGAGGAATTTTAGCAGAGTTTAATTTGTCCGGGGGGAAGCCGTTGTGGCTAATCCTGGAAGTTTAAAAGGTGGAAAAAGTGGGATGCAGGCATGGACAGGGCATGAGCAGCTTCCAGATCCTCCATGTCAGGGGCTCAGGGGCTTTCCACTCCAGAGGTGATCCCAGTCTTTTAGGGGATTGCTTGGCCTGAAGGTTGGGCCAAATTCCCTTAAAACAGATGACTCGAGGGGGAGAAGATGGACTGGTGGCTGGAGCAGCCCTTTCCTGCCTTTCCCAACTGTCTCCAAAATCCCAAATATTTGCCAGGATGGAGGGGTCAAAACAGGAGCTGGTGGTGCTCTGAAGAAGGAGCAGAGTGTCCAAATCCCGTGGATTTTGTGGATGAGGCAGGCTGACTCCTGATTAACCCGGGAGCTCTGTAAACTCGAGTCTGGCTAAGCCAGCTTATCTGGAATTCCATGGTTTCCTTGTCTGCTTTCAGCAGCTGGAAAATTAATGAAAGCCAAAATGCCCGATCCCATAAATCCTTTAAACCAGGGCGTGCTTCCATAGGTATCATTCCCTCTGTGCAGTCACCTCGGCATGGTTGGCGTGGAATTTTGCTCTCCAGACTGGGATTGGTGAAGCTGTTGGATGCTTTCTCTTGCCTGCACCTCCGTCCATAAAGAATGTGTGGCACGGGGGATTTGGCAGCCGAAATTCCAGGCCTGGCGTACGGAATCCAAACGTGCCTTCTCCTTCCTGCTCCAGAGCCTCAGCCTGGACCTTCCAAAAATCCTGCCAGGGGATAAAGTTTGGGTTGGGATCTTTTTACCCTTAAGGAACTTCAGGGGAAATCACAGGATTYGCAGTTTCCGGCTTTCCTCTTGTTTCATCCACTGCTCTTCCAAGGCTCTTAATTTGGGAATGTGCAAAGGGACATCCACGAGCAGCTTCCAGAGCTCTCCACACCTTCCTTAGCCCGTCCATGGGAGCAGCCCAAACSTCCAAGTGCAGCATCTTTTGGGGTCCCTGTGCAGGGAACGCTTGAGTTGAGGGTGCACGGAAAAGTCGGGTGCTCGGGGTCGTTGTTTGGAGCCGGGAGCCACCTGGTTGATGCCACCAGTGWGGGTGAGGAAGATTTTGTGACTATCACAGGGTCCCTTTCCAGAAATGTTTTCCCTGGATCTTGCAGCCTTGGGTAGATGGAAATAGCAGGAGCGGGAAAAGCATTTCAAGGTGCAGATCCTTATGGAATTCTCGTGATCCTCTGGAGTTTTTTGTTGGGTTTCATGAAGGGCAATAAATCAGGAGAGCCTGATGGGTTAATTAAAAACCAATCACTAATTCCTGCAGCTTTCCCCATCTCCCTGTTTCATCCATCTTCTCCCTGGTTTCTAGCTATAACACCTCAGTTTTGAAATGGAAATTTAAGATACGATCCCGTTTTTGGGAAAAGACAAAATGAGCTGACGGTTCGGACGCTGCTTCTGTTGGTCACTCGGGTCTGCTTGGAAAAGTCTCTTGGATTGAGCTTTGCTGGCTCATGGAGTAGCAATGGAGTGGGTGGGTTGGGATTTTTCCTTGGAGCTCATCCTTTTTTTCCAGTCTGTTCAACATCTGGGCCCTCAGTGGGGCAGTGGTTGCGTCTCCTCCAGGCACCGCGCGTCACCCCAACGTGCCGAGCCTTCCCCCGGCATCCCAACGGGCAGGGATCTGCGTAAATGGGGAATCTGGAGCATCCCTGTGTGTGCAGAGGGTGTGGAACCCCCGGGGTCACTGTCCCAGAGGGAGGACAAGCRCTCCAAACTTCTGGATCTTTCCTCTTTTCTCCGACATCAAATTATAATTACAAAATTATTTCGGGAAGATGGAGTGATTCAAGTCCTTGTCTTTAAGTTTTCCTGCTGCCGTAATTGGCAGCTTTGCCCCGATAAATCAGCAGAAACAAACATGGTTCTTGCTCTTCATAAGTGAGGGAAAAAATAAAAAAAAAAATCTGTGTTTAATCAGCTTTTTGTTTCCAAAATGGCAGCTGCTTTGTATTTAATGGAAAATCAGGCTCTTCCCAATGGAAAGAATGTTATTCCCAAAGCGAATACAAAAGAAAATAAAAGCCACAAAAGAGGAGGATGAAATATGTCCATTTTTTTTGAATTTTTTTTTTGGTCTCGTTCGTTCCAGTTTGGAGCCGCACGCTCCGATCGCGGCCGGGCCACGGCTCTGCTTTGCATCAAGGAACTGGGAAAGTCTTGGATCCTGGACACGGGGACCAGGAGAGACACGAATATTCATTCAAAAAAATGAAGGCTACTTCCAGCTCCTCATGTACGATTTGGCTTTGAGCTGAAAGAGGGGGGATTTACACGGAATGTTGGGAAGGAATTCTTCCCTGTGCAGGTGGGGAGACCCTGGAATGGATTTCCCAGAGAAGCCGTGGCTGCCCCTGGATCTCTGGAAGTGTCCAAGGCTGGGTTGGACAGAGCTTGGAGCACCCTGGGATGGTGGAAGGTGTCCCTGCCCATGGCAGGGGGTGGGATGGGATGGGCTTTGAGGTCTTTTCCAACCCAAACCATTCCAAGATTCCGTGATTTTGGTGCCCGTCTCAACTTCCGGCCTGGTGGGAGAGTTGGGATCAGGTGGTTCTGTGGTTATCGAGTGTCTGCAGTTAAAGCCAGTGGCAAACAAGGATAAAGCCTGTAATTCCCAGAGTAATTCCCGGAGTAATTCCTGGAGTAATTCCCAGAGTAATTCCTGGAGTTTCTCAAGGTGTGATGCTGTCCCACCCCAAACCTGGACTGTCAGGAATCTTTCCCACCCGTGGCTGGTGTGGAGCTCCTTGGGGAGATCCTGCAGCATCCCAGGAGCCCAGAGAGCAGCGGGGTGCTCCAGCACATTTTGGGTGAGCCAGGCTCTGCACCCAACAATTTCCGTGCTCTTGACTCCCAAAAACCACTTAGTTAAAACCACCCTGCCCTGCCTTTGGATGTTGAACAAGGAAAAAGACGGCGATCRTGAAATCTTCTGTTTCCTTGGATTTTTGGGTATGTTCATGTCCAAATTCCCCCCAGCAGCTTCCCAGCTTTGCTCCRAGCCATGGAGCCTCTAGAGGAGATCTCTGCCCACTTTGGGGCTCTTTAAGGCTTCAGAGGAGCTGCCCCGTGCTCGGCTGCAGCAGCTGCATCCCGCGGTACTTCCCTTCCCCACCCCCTGCCCTTCCTCCTGTTTATTTATTTCCCTATTTAACAAAAGTAATGCAGCAGAAGTCACTTGCTGACTCTGACAGAGGGACAAATCCTGTGTTCCTGTGTTCCTGTGCCTGCTCTTATCCCAGAGCCTCTGATATCCTGAATCCCACGTGGGATTTTCCGTGGTTCCAAACTCCTCCAGTTGTGCTTTTGCTGTTGGGTGTCTTTGCTTCTGCCTCTCAGGCTTCTCATGGAGCCAAGACCTCTTGATTCCTTCAGAGGAAAAGCCTTTCCATGGAGCTGGTTACTCCACAAATTATTAAAGACCCCCCCCAAAAAAAGCCCCAAACTGAATAAAGCAGCATTAAATATTTTTAATGAAAGCCCCTTTCAGACCTGTCTGCAGGAGCTGGTTGTGACCATCACCCCCAGTGTGATTTCCCTCTGCCTTGAGCTTCCCCCAGCTCCAGCCAAAACACTTCCAGCTGTTGACCTTGGGCATCTCGGACGCAGCCAAGGGTTTTCTCTCTCTTATTGGAATGTCAGGGATTTGTATCGGGCTGCAGTGGCTGGTTTATTTTTGGTGTGGTGAGGATAATTGCTGGATTTGCTTTTTTCCCCCCCCTTTTCCTTTTTTTTTTATTTTAAATTTGTCTGGTTSTCCCTGAGCTTCTGTTGGGAGTTCAGCTCTGCCGTGTGTTGGTCCTGGTGCTGGATCACCTTTTCCCAAAATATCATCGAGGTGGGAAATGTTTCCCTCTGGCAAACGACACCCTGTGGAGTTTTTTCCACACCTCTGGAATGTAGCCACTAAAACGGGCTCAGCTTCCACAGGAGTTTGGGAGAGATCCCGGGTCAGGCAGGGGATGGGGCCTTCCAGGTTGGTGGGAGCAGCTCCACTTCGGGCTCTTTGGAGCTTCCCAGTTGAGTTGGTCTTTGCAGGAGACAAATTCCACTTGGAACTGGGTTTTCCATGGTGAACCTGAGGTGTTTCCTGCTGGGAATTGTCTCCTAAACTGAGATAGGGATGRTCAAAGTCAAGACCAAAATCCCAGTTTTACTCAGGAAAAGCTCCAGCGGTGAAACTTTGTTGAAATCTGGTGATTTGCTGATGGCACCCAGGGTTCTTCCATGRGTGACCGCAGCCTGCCTTGCTCCCAGCCCAAGGTCCCTCCCTCCCAGAGCACCCGTCCTCCTCCCAAACCAGCAGCTCCGGTTCTTGGGATCACTTCTGGAATGGCAGATCCCGGGCAGAAGAGGCCCTTCCCATTCCTGGGAAATCAGGGCATGGATGCCCATCCCATCAGCTGCGAGGGGCAGGATGGATGCTGGGGCTGTTGGAAGGGACGCTGTTGTCAGGGTGGCAGTGACATTGGCCGTTCCATGTGTCCCACCGTGGATGGAATCCAAAACGCCTTCCCAAAGAAATGTGCGTGCAGCCATTGCCTCTCTTTTCTTGAGTCTGGGCGTCAGGAGCTCCAAGGCTCAGAGTTTTCCATGGATCCAAGGCTGAGGAGCATCCCATGGCTCCCAAGGCTGAGGAATATTCCATGGATCCAAGGCTGAGGAGCATCCCATGGCTCCCAAGNGCTCCAAGGCTCAGAGTTTTCCATGGATCCAAGGCTGAGGAGCATCCCATGGCTCCCAAGGCTGAGGAATATTCCATGGATCCAAGGCTGAGGAGAATCCCATGGCTCCCAAGGCTGAGGAATATTCCATGGGTCCAAGGCTGAGGAGAATCCCTTTGGTCCAAGGCTGAGGAATATTCCATGGATCCAAGGCTGAGGAACATCCCATTGGTCCAAGGTTGAGCAGCATCCCATGGCTCCAGCGTTGAGGAATATGGCTCCCAAGGCTGAGGAATACTCTATGGATCCAAGGCTGAGGAGAATCCCTTTGGTCCGAGGCTGAGGAGTATCCCGTGGGTCCAAGCCTGAGGAACAACCCTTTGGTCCAAGTCTGAGGAACATCCCATGGATCCAAGGCTGAGGATCATCCCATTGGTCCAGCACTGAGGAGGATCTCATGGATCCAAGGCTGAGGAATATCCATCCTATGGCTCCCAAGGCTGAGGAGCATCCCGTTGGTCTAAGGCTGGGGAGTATTCCATGGATCCAAGGCTGAGGAATATAGTTTCCTCCAGCAGCCATTCCCGTGTGCCCAGGAGCCCTGACCCACAAGCCAACCTTGGCTGGAAGGTTTCCCTCCTTCTTCTTTTCCTTGGCAAATCCCAAACCCCTGGGAACATCACCTCCTAACTTGGCTCCGGCCCCTTTTTCCAGCTCCGTAAATCCGCACAGTGGCTCCAGTGTTCAGCTCCTGGGATGACTCCACGGAGCCAGGGATCAAACCGGGGTCTGCCAGTGGCTGAAGTCACTCAGGGCCCGTTAACGGTCACGCGTCAGCCACCCCTCGTGTCCCACGCGCGTCACGTCAGAGCGGAGTGACGGAGCCCAGACCACAGCTGGAAACCAGGAATTGCTCTGCTCCCATCCTCCTTCCATAAAAAAAAAAAAAATTAGGGGACAAAAAAGGTATTTCTTCTTCTTAATGAGTCTGCTGCAGAGCCGAGTAAATAGAATTAATTAATTGAGAGTTTTCTTGATACCTCCTGGGTTTATTTGGGATGCGGACGTAGAGGTTGGTGTGGCCAAGGTGGTCCTTGGTGCCAGCTGAGCTCCAGCCTCGAGGGGACACCCTTGGTGGCCACCAAGCTCGGGGTGACATTGACAACCAACCAGATACATCGGTTGGGCTTGGGGTCTCCGTGCTTGGGGCTCTCCCTTGTTCCTTTGGACCCCTCTGTCCTGGGGACCCTTTTATCTGCAGGATCTTGAGCGCAGATCCACAGCTTTTGGGTTGTCTTTTTTGTGTAGGGGTTTTGTTTGGTTTTGTGTGGTTTTTTAAACTAAAACAAAGCTGAAAACACCCAAAACAAACCAGAAAAAAAAAAATCCAACAAAAACCCTCCACAAACCCCCACTTTGTCCAGTTGAAAATGGATTTCTGGGCAATTAATGAAAGGTTTCTTTTTTAAGTAAACYTCTTAAAAATATTTTTAAAATTTACAAGTACTCATCGTTCATTTGTTTTGATGCTTTGGGAAGTGTTCGTGTTTTTGGGTGGTGGTTTGGGGTTTTTTTGCCATCTTCAGTGAGTGCAGAACTGGGGTTTTTTTWAAAAAAAAAGGCAAATAAGGACGGCACGAGCAAGGCAGGAAAAATTTCCAGAGCTGATTGACTGAATTTGCCCCTAGTTCAGGGGGATTTGGGGCAGCCAGGGGATCCAGAGGCCTCTGGAGCAGGAGATGAGCCCTGGGAGGTCTGCGGGGTCTGAAGTCTCCATCTGTGGCCACACAGAGAGGATCCGCTGGGATTATCGTCGGGTTTGTGCTACCAAACAATTGCTCATTATTTCCCCATCACGTTTCCATCCTCTGCAAAAACATCCCAGCGCTGCCTTATGGATTGGGAAAGTCAGGAAATTCAGTGTTGAAATTATTGGGACAACTTGTGGTGTTTATAGAAAAYTGTACATTTAGTACCGAAGAATTCCCATTTTTTGGCCCACTTTTCTGCTGTCTGAAGTCCCTGGATTTGCACATCTAAATATCCTTAATCGCATCAGTCCCGATGCTGGTTGCGGATGAAGAAGGAATTCTGTTGGTAGCAAAAAAAAAAAAAAAAWAATTGGAAATTCTGAGAGCGCTTGGAGCCTGTCGGGCTTTGTTTTCCATGGAAACGCTGCGTTAATTCCTCGGAGAGCCGGTGGGAGGGTTCTCCGTGCTGCAGCAGGACCTGGGTTGGGATTTCAGGGACCACATCCCAYCTAGTTTGGGCCAGGGGAAGTGCAGGAGGCACCAACAGGTGAAGGGAAGCGGTGGCTGGATCCCTGGAAGTGTCCGAGGCCAGGATGGACAGGGCTTGGAGCACCCTGGGATAGTGGGAGGTGTCAGGGGTGGACCTGGGTGATCCTCCAGGCCCATCCCAACCCATTCCATGATTCCATGGCAGCCAGAGGTGCTCCCGCAGGGTGGTGGGGACTGGCAGCGCGTTCCTGATTGCACGTGAAGATTAATGGGTATTTATTTGAACAACCATTCCGTTTCAGTAGCTCTTAATGAGTCCTTTGATAGCGAGTTCCTTAATTAACAAGGCAGCCTCTCGGCGTTTCCTCTCCCTAATTGGTAACAGATTGGCCGTTTCTAAACAAACGCTCCCGGCAGCGGGGACGGCTCCGGAGCCTCCGTGTGGCCCTTCCTCGGAGGGGCTGCTCCTGGGAATCCAGAGCCTTCCCTCTCTGCCCGGGGATGGGGTACGGATGGAAAGAGAGGATTTCATGGCTGATCTCCTCGAGTAGGATGGGCTCGGTGCGGGGTGGCCCATGGACATTGGGAGGTTTGGAGTGCCCATCCCTGGAGGTGTCCAAGGAAGGYCTGGAGGTGGCACTCAGTGCCCTGGGCTGGGGACAAGGTGGGCATCGGGCACAGGCTGGATTCGGCGATCCTGGAGGGCTTTTCCAGCCTCAGCGATCCTGTGGTGACGTGCTCAGGTAGGAGCCCCTTGGCTGCGTCTCTGGGAGAGCTTTGGGGTTCAGCTCCTCCCTTTCCGTGCTTGGAATGGCCACGGGGAACCTTCTGGATCCTTCCTGTGTGTCCAGAGGGACCCTGGGTGGCACRGGCAGGGCAGGGTCACCTTGAGAGGCATCACCCTGAGGTTCCGTCAGGAGCCATGGACAGAGGGATTCATTGCCAGGAATCTGGTTACAGATGGATTGAGCTGCAAAACAGTAAATCCGTGGATTTTGCTTGGATGACACCCTCGGAATGGCTTTGTTTGRCTGAGGTTGGACCAAGGAGGCGTTTGGGCATCTTGGCCACGGAGATCTGTCAACTTTCACCTGTGATCCCCGTTCTCCCCAGTGCAAATCCAGGTTTTAATGGGATTTGCAAAGGTCTTAAATAATGAGTGACCCTACAGAGCTGTTCCCGGGACTGCTTCGCGTGGTTTGAAGCTCCTCAGTTTTCTGCCACATTGGTAAACGAGCAGTTGGTGCCTTTGAGGTGTTTGTTTCCCCCTTTCCTTGCAGAGAGCTCGGGCCGTGGCTGCATTCCCGCTCTTTGCTCCCTGTCCAGATCTCACCCTGCCCTTTGAACAAATTGTTCCTGAGCTGGAGGGGACCGGGGTGTCCGGGCAGGTTGTTCCTGAAATCCAGACAGGGACRGAGCCGGGCTGGAGCCACGCCGGGGAGCGGGATCAGGACGTCACCAGTGATTGCTCAGGGCGCTGGCACGGGGACAGCCTTTGGGAGTGCCCCTGGTTCTGCCACGCTCCCGAAAATCATCAGGGAATTAGCGTGGGGTCGGAGCCGTCCTGGCTGAGCGCGGCGGCTCCTCTGAGCAGCCCGCGGGGTTCTCCAGGAGCGGCGACGTCTGGGATGACATCTCGGAGCTTCCCGCTCCGTGCCAAGGCACAAGTCCCGGCACCGCCGCYGAGGGTGGGGCGGGTAATGATTTCGGGAGGGTTGGGGCCGTGGCAAACACGTCCGTGCCGGGCTCGGCTCCGCGTGTCCCGCAGCCGGGCGGGCGAGTCCGGCTCTTCCAGCGCTGCAGGAAAGCTCAAACACGAACCAGGAAAAAGCCCCAACACCGTGGAGTGAAACTCCGTCGTAAATGAGCTCCAAAGAACCGAGATGGGCATCTGTGGCAGGAGGATGTGCTCGATTCCTGCCAGCCCCAGCCATTCCAAGTGGGAATACAAACAGCCTTCAGCTGCGGCAGCGGCTTATTAGTGCTGATATATCAGCGGCCGCGCGCTCGTTTGTCTCCTGTCAGCAGCAGCTGCTTATCCAGCAGATTTCCCACTGTATTCCTGGGGAAATAGCCTGAAATTGATGTTCACAAGCCATGGCTGACTTTATAAGGAGCTGCTGTAGCTCGTGGAGCGCAGGGGTGAGGCAGGAAAGGATTAAGTTCAGCCTTATTTATAAGGAGTGAAACCCATAAATTCTGGGAGGGTTTTAAATCTCGGTGCCCAGGGCAGGAGCTGCTGCTCATCCCTGGTGGTGCCTTCTGTTCTCTGAGCAGACATTTAACACCGTGATTGAAACTCCTGTGGCATCTCCAAGTTCTCTGATAATAAATATAAGGGGGAAAGGGATTCAGGCTCAAAAGGCACAAGAAAAAATTCCATATTCTTTTGCTTTTCTTCAGATAATACTGGCTCTAAACTGTGAGGCGTCCGTGTGTTCTTTAAGAGGAAAAACTGAGTGTTTTTTAAAGAAAAGATTTTTAGGTGTTTAAAGCTCAAGAATAATGGAAATAAAAGGTCATGTTCTCAGCTGGCCTGAGAACATTCAGGTTCAGAGTGTGGACGATGGACATTTGCACCTGAAGCAGTTTTAGGCCTGACTTAATCCTGCATGGAGGGAAGGCTGAGCCAGAAGCTGCTCCTGGGCTTGTTTGGATCCCCTTTGCCATCTCTGCAACAAGTCCTGGGAGAACATTCCCATGAAGAACATCCTGAAGTGCCGCTTCCACTCGGGGAAGCCTTGCAGGGTCGTGGTGCTGTCGAGCCCTGGTGGTTAAATTGCTTTTCCCATCCYGTTTTCCCCGTTTGGGGCTTAATTATGTGACATTTCATCCCAAGCGTTTGCACTTTTTCACCCGCTCACGGCGTCATTTCTCCTTCACTCTTTGCGTGAGCAGGAATTGGTGCCAGGGCAGGTGTGGGTCACCCTTCAGGAGTTGGTCTGACCCGTGCTTGGGGTGTGACAGGGCTGTTCCTCTGAAATTTTGGTCAGTGGGGGCAGAAAACCTTCCTGGGGTTTTTCCTTTGCGTGGTGTGGGAAAGGAGGGCGTCCGTGGGACCTGGGCAGGCTGGAGGAGACGGGAGCACGTGGGAAGCTCATGGAGTTCCTCTGGAGGGGTGTTCCCCTGGAGAAGGGAARRMTCCAGGGAGAGCTCCGAGCCCCTTGCAGGGCCTAAAGGGGCTCCAGGAGAGCTGGAGAGGGACTGGGGACAAGGGCTGGAGGGACAGGACACAGGGAATGGCTTCCCAG
>RAHM01000332.1:697513-734780 GCA_003713295.1 Parotia lawesii
GGCTTTTCTAGGATAGCCTTCCAAGGCTTTGTGCAAGGAGATCCCATCACTTGGCTTTTCTAGGATAGCCTTCCAAGGCTTTATCCAAGGAGATCCCATCACTTGGCTTCTCTAGGATAGCCTACCAAGGCTTTATCCAAGGAAGATGACTTTGAGACTTCCATTCTTCTTTGAGGAATCCCCAGATGGTCGATTCCCCAAATCTTACCCATGGCCATGAACAGATTGTCCATGTTCCCTTCCCTGGGAGCTGCTTCAGCCTCCATCCCGGAGGTGCCATCACGAATCCCGTGTGATTCAGAGGAAATCTTGCCCTCAAATGATGTTTTTGAGGGATGAAGTCACCGGCTGGCTCCATTTTTACCACTCAATCCGTGCAAGGCCCCGTCCCCGCGCGCGCAGCCGCGCCGGGGGCACGAGGAGATCCCCCCGTGGGCTGTAATTAATTTACAGTGGATGTCTCTTTTCTGCCGCGCCTTTGAACTCTTTATTCTTTGTCCATTGTAAAGGGCTTAACGGTTCCTGTTCCTTGATTCTTTCACCAGTGAAATGTTTTGGAAGAGAGGTTGGAGTCCCCCTGTGACCTGCCCTGGGTGGCCCAAGCCTGTAGACCTTGCAAAGACATTACTTTTTTGGCCTGAACACAAACCTCTCAAACCTTTAGCCTGGCTAAATGCTTTGTACAAACAGCCGCATACTGATCTGCTCTATTCTCCGGTGATTTTCTGCTCAAGGGGCTGCTCTGTAGGTTGCTTGCTATGTTTGCCGCTTGCCTTGGTAGTGAAGACAGTACAATAAATGAATCCGACAGTACTGAGGCCAACACTGCGCTCGGTTGTTCCGAGAAAATTATCCTGAAATCTGCTTGAAGAGATTAAACCCGAGAAGAACTGGCTGTGTCTCTCCTCTAAAGCTCCGTTCTCGTCTTTGTTTCTCCTTTTTTTTCTCTGAGACTTTGTTCGTTCCTCCTTCAGAATGAGCTGGTGGCATTGGTATGTGAAGGGTGACCTGAGATTACAGAAGGTGCAGCTCCTTCTCCAGCAGCCCAGGGGAAGCATTGCGTTCATTCCTCCAGCCCGGGGCTGCCGCAGCTTTCTCCGAGCATCTGGGCCGTATTCCCACTCCCATTTCTTCTGGGATGCAAAGAATATCAGCTCCTACATCATTTCTCCTGGGACACAAAGAATATCAGCTCCGACGTCATTTCACTTCTCAGATGTCAGTCGTAGAATCCCAGAACCGTAGAATTTGGGTTGGAAAGGACCTTGAAGACCATCTCATTCAAGCCATGGGCAGGGACACCTTGCACTAGAAGGTTCCAGAGCTTTGTTAATTCAGTATTGATTAATCTTTTGATGAGAATTGCTGTTCAATTAAGAGTTGGCTCAATGTGTGACCACCTGAAGTTTCGAAGTGTGTCTCCATAACTCCCCCACCTTCATCCAGTAGGTTCTTTAGGAATCACAGATTGGCTCAGGATGGAAGGGACCTTAAAGACCATCTCGTTCCACCCATGGACAGGGACACGTCTCTCTAGCAGGCTCCAGATAATTGTTAATTCAATATTTTGATGAAAAATGAAGCTTAAATCAGTGTTGACCCAATGTGCGACCATCCTAACGAGCAGTGTTGAAGGGCAGTGTCACTCCAGTAGGTTCCTTAGGAATCACAGATTGTTTTGGGATAGAAAAGACCTTGAAGACCATCCAGTTCCAGCCCCCTCCACGGGCAGGGAACCGTGGGAAGAGACAATGGGCAGAGACAGCTAAAGGTGAGCTGCTAACGAGCAGCCGTGTCTTGGGATGAAATCTGTCTTGGGATGAAATCTCTTTTGGGATAAAGTCTGTCTTGGAATAAAATCTGTTTTGGGATGAAGTCTGTCTTGGGATGAAATCTGCCTTGGAATGGAATCCATCTTGGGTTGCTCACAAGCAGCTGACAGCGGTGATAAATTCACCAGCCTTGTGAGAACATTCACAATCACAGGCGTTTTCTCATGAGGATTTGAAGTTCATGCTTTGGGGAAGATCTTAAATTTCCCAACTCCGTGTGTGCTCCTAAATAGATTCTGAACAGCTGCGAGGCCCTTAATCCAAAATAGAAACTCGCTTTCCTTGCAGTCCTTCCAGGGTTTCTTTTCCAGGATTTCTCCAAATGTAATCAGGAACATGAGGTGACCCCATCCTTGGAGGGTAGGACATCACAGTTAGGTTCCTCAACCCAGGGACATCTCTGACCCTGAGCCACTCCGAGGACTCTCACCTCTTGAGAAGGTGCTCAAATGCCATTTCTCACTTCTAAACATTTTTAGCTTCTCAGGTATTGTGCTTTTCCGAAGTGGGGTGTTTTAGGATTGATGTGGCTTTCGGGATAGTTGTTCCAGATGGGACAGTGGGGCGTAGAGGGAATGTGTAAAGATGATTTATCCCTTGCAGATCAGAGTCAGAGAGCTTGGGTTGATCCTCCCTCCCTGCTGCCTCGGGCAAGCTGCAGTCAAATTTTATAGCAAACCTACATTAAAATGCCTTTGCAGTTAGGGTTGATTAAAACAGTTTTTGAGGGACACATTTGAAGTCACTTTGGGCTCTTTGCACGTGGAATATTGCAGGATTGGTCAGTGGAATTGGCTGGAAGCTGAGCAGCTCCGATCCCAAGGAATCCTGGAATGGTTTGGGTGGGAAGGGACCTTAAAGCCCAACCAGCTCCACCCTCTGCCCTGCCATGGGCAGTGACCCCTTCCACTGTCCCAGGCTGCTCCAAGCCCCAGTGTCCAGTCTGGTCTGGGACAATTCCAGGGATCCAGGGGCAGCCACAGCTGCTCTGGGCACCCTGTGCCAAGGCCTGCCCATCCTCACAGGGAAGAAGGAAGAACTTCCTCCTATGCATCCCTGTCCAGTCCCATCCTGTGCAAAACTCCAAAGGCACGACCATGGGTGGTTCCTGCTGGCTTCAGTTTGTGCTTTCCCTATTATCCAGAACCTAAATGTGAACAGTCACGTCCATAATTTCTCTTTTTAGTTTTTTATTGCTCCTTTTGAGTCGTAACTTCAGATAAAAGCAATGCTTTTCCAGCCATGTTTGCTCTTGTCCTGCAGCAGTTGTCACTTGAGTGATCACTGCAAAGATGAGCGATGGTTTCAATCTCAAAGCTCTTCTGGCGTCTGATACTATTAAAAAGCAGAGTCTGAGAAGTGTCCCCTGTGCCCCTGGAGGTGCCTGTGTCTGGCTTGAAGGATGTTCTCCATCCCAAGGTTTTAATGGAAGGTGGAGCAAGGGAGCTGATTAATAACCCTGCTTTACTTCCCAGAAATGAGGCGGTTGAGGGACAGGACTGAATTCTGGTGTTCCGTTCATTAATCTCTTCTTGTTAGAGCCAAGGGGCTGCTCTGTGATTGGGCTGCTCTAGGAAAGCTTTGGAAATGGGAGTGTGATGATTTATGTTCCTGATTCCATGGCATTGGCTTGGAAATAGGAAAACTTTTGGAAGGGCAAGGATTCAAGGCGAAGACCGTCTGACATGAAATCGCTTTGTCCATTGGTACCTCTGATTAGTCACGGAGACAAAAGGCAAAATCCTCCTTCCGTATTGCCAAGCCATCCCTAATCCTCATCTTTGTGGAGCTTTAGGAGCTGTTGGAGGGTTCCTGTAGGGTAAAAACCGGGATAGTTGGGCGATAATGGGCCATGTAACTAAAAAATCTGTATTTGGTGTATATTTTCCCTCCTTTCTCCCTTTTTGCCCTCACACCCGGCTTCACCCCAAGAAAACATTTCATTCCTCCAGCACCTCCAGTGCCTGCAGGAGCCGCGCAACTCAACCCCAGGCAGATGCTCCCCCTCGAGCGTTTGGTGACGTTGAGTTGTGGCCTCACAAACCAGATCCCCTCAGTGCCGAGAGGCTGCGAGGAGAGCGGAGATGAAGCTGTAACTGCAGAGGGTGAAAATGAAGTGAAGTTGGGCAGAACCAACCTCAAAAGACGCCCTCGGATGCATGCAGGCGTCGGCTTCATGAGCATTCCCAAGGAAAAGCTGCTAAATGCCATGGAAGAACCAAGGTCCTCTAACATGGATCCATTCAAGCCCCCTCAGTGGTTTTAGATTTGGTTTAGAGAATGGATTAGGAGAAAAATGAACGACCAAAGTATGAAATTTTGGCCAGATTAGCCTGGAAGCAGATAAATGTGGCCTTGGAAATATTCTCTTCGCTTTAGAAGCCAACGTTATTCAGTTGTCAGATGTCTTCATCCACCAGAAATAAAAATGCCACCCAACGGCCGCGGTTCTCCGTGTTTGGGCTGACCAAGAGCCGCCATCACCAGATCATGCAAATAATCTGCTGCCTGATAATTAATGACACGGCCGGGCATATTTTTTTGATGAATGCTCATGGAGCCTGGTGACAGGCGTGAAATTAGAAAATTCCTTGAGCGCCCTAAAATATAAATAGCTTTCGGAACTGAAAAGAGTTTCACAGCTGAAGATTTTATTGTGTTGAGAGGAAAAACTTTTCCACCCCCATCCCCCCCTTTCTTCTGGGCGAGTTGTTTGTCCGTTCACAAAACAAATACTCTGAAGCCCAGTGCGGCTCATGGGAATAAATTTCAGGTCGAATTAGTACAGTTTCCTTGCTGTCAGGACGGTGGAATTAATGGTGTTTTGATGACACGAATTTTGAAGGGCGAACAAAGACGCTGAAGGGAGGGAGACATGACTCCTTAGAAGCTCGGTCCTCCTCTCCCCCAGCCTCTCTTGTCTTCCCTGTCATCCGTCTGCCAATCTCCCTGTCCATGGTTAGTTAAAGGCGCTTTTTATCCTCTTTTCTTTCCCACAGAGTTTGCCAGATCCGGCCCAGTGCCTGGGTTCCAAGGGGACACGCTGCAGTTGGCCTTCATCGACTTGAGACAAGTAAGTCTTTGTGTTTTTGTTTTTTGTTTTGCTTTTAAGATGTGTGACTGAAGACCATCAGGTCTTAAGGGAAGGGAGAGGAGGGGAAACGGCGTCAGTGATTTACGCCAGAGACCTATATTTCCCCCCTCCTCCTCCTCTCGTCCCTCGAAGCCACCTCCTTGCTGAGCGCTCCTGGAGATGGTGGAGGTGAAAAGGGCTGGTGGAAGGGGGCGAGGAAGAAAGCCAGGCCTGACCCTGGCCAACGGGGCCATTGTGCTGCCGTTGGCTTCTGCGGCCACGGCGCGGAGGGACCGCGGCGACTCCGCGGCCGACGCCGAGCAGGTGCTGGGAACAGAGAGAGCAGTGATGCAGAGCCCGCCTGCCTCGGGGACCTTTGTTCCCAGAGAATGCCCACGGAGGCGTTTGCGAGGGCGGAGGAATTTGCATTCCCCTGTGTCCGTGCCCGTTTGTGTCCCTCTCTGTGTCCCTCTCTGTGTCCCTCTGCGGCTCGGCCACCCCCCCGCCCCGGTCCCCTCTTCCGCAGATGCTCCCCGGCCGGGAATGACAAAGTGGCTCTTGGGGAAGATGGTTGGGGAAGGCTCCACCCATCGGTGGCCACCTCTGGAGGGGGCCCCGTTGGAGCCAAGTTGACCATAGCAGGTACTGAGGCCTTTGTGGGGCTTGGCAGCCAATTTTGGGAAAAGGGCCATTCTGGGGAGTCATTTGTTTGGGGAGAAATGGGCATTATTGATACACTAGGCCGGGGGGAAAAGTGAGGTGGTCCTGTCATCTCTTGGCACTGAAGATGGATGGGTTGGAGAGAAAGTCTGAATGAAGTAAGACTCAATGACTGATGCTTCTCTCCTATTAAAACAATCTTTTTTTGTCTGTTAAACCCCCCTGGCTTTGTCCCTGCTGCCATCATGATGCAGTGCCTCTTGTTCGTGGCGTTGACGTCGTTTGCATTCTGAAAACTTTCGGGTGCCGAGGGTATTTCTTAAATCTGCATAATCCCTTGTATCGATGATCTTACCCTGCCTCTGATTCGTGCTGGAGCTGCTTTCAACCCGCCAGGGTTTGAGAACTCCTCAGAATCCAATTGATGTGCAGGGAGCCATCTGTCATCCCATGACACTTCTGTTAACTTTAATAACATCAGGACACCGCTTTTCGGGCCCGGGCCTGCCAGGAACTGCCAAATTTGTTTGCAAAATGGTCCCAACAGCTCCATGGGAGAGGTGTGTGTTATCACCAGGCTGCGTTGACACTTTTATCTTCATTAGCTCCTTGGCACTTTATTGACTGCGGCGCTCAACGCGCCCGCGGCCTCCTGGGTGTAAGGAAATGTGGAAGCTTTGGGCCTTTTCCAAGCGCCAGGCCGTGAATGCGGGGATTTTGGAGGGGGAAGCTGGGGCTCTTGGAAGAACGAAATGCCTGAAAACGGCTCGGTGAGGTCGAGCTAGTGAAACGTTTGTGCGGTTCATAAGTGCAGCCGAAGGGAACCAGCTCGGGTGAGGAGGACGCGGAGCAGGAGCCTCTCCAGTCCTTCCTCCTCTGCCCGATGGGTGCCTTTGGACACGGAGGGTTCCTCTTTGTTTTGGGAGGTGCTCCCGACTTTTGTTCTTGCGTTTAAAAATAGCAGCGCCTCTGAATCTCAAGGCCAGGTTGGACAAGGGTTGGAGCAGCCTGGGACAGTGGGAGGTATCCCTGCCCATGGCAGGGGGTGGGACTGGATGGGCTTTGAGGTCCCTTCCACCCCAAACCGTTCCAGGATTCTGTGAACGTGCAAGGAGAAAGAGGAGATATGAGTTTCGGGTGAGGATGGGAAGTCCTGGATCTCCTGGATAACGGACGATTGTTGATGAGGGGAAAGGTGAGGCGTTGTATAGATAATGGACAACATCTCCTCGCTCCAAGTAGAGAAGAATCAACCTATGCTGGACTTACTGAGTTTATCAATAGCGTGGGACAATGAGGTAGTTCCCACTCCCTGGTCCTGCCAATGGCCTGATCCGGTGATATGTTGGAATGTGTCACCAAACTCCATCCAGGCAAGGCTCTGGTGGCTGCTCTGTGGCCACCAGACCTCCAACGCTCCCAGCGCTTCTTGTCGGACTGCAGCTCCAGCTGGGAGCAGGGATAGGTGGGAAGGTCGTGGATGAAGGTCTTCGATTTGTTCTTCGTCTTGCCTTTAAATTTTTCTTTTTGGACATTGCACTCTTTCTCTTTTAAGCCACGAAATTAAACTGAAGCAGGGTAGATTAGATGGGATCTTGGGAAGGAATTGCTGTGTGGGAGGGTGGGGAGGGGCTGGGCTGGAATTCCCAGAGCAGCTGTGGCTGCCCCTGGATCCCTGGGAGTGTCCAAGGCCAGGCTGGACACTGGGGCTTGGATCCACCTGGGATAGTGGGAAGTGTCCCTGCCCATGCTTGGGGTGGCACTGGATGGGATTTAAGGCTCCGTCCAACCCAAACCACTCCATGATTCTGTGAAATGTCACCACAACATCGATTTAAATGGAATGGCCTGGCTTGGGAAAGGAGGGAGGAAAAATGACTGGGCAAAAATTCACCAAAGTAGGGAAATTGAAGAGATTTCCCTCCCTTCCCAACGTATTTCAGTAGGAGCTGTTACAAGACAGTTGTAAATCCGAGAACATTCTCAAAGTAGTGGGGGATGATTAAGGGAATGACCAAGATTGGTAAAATATGAAGTGATAGGAAAATGTGGTGACTTGGTTTGTGCCTTGGTACAGATCCTGGTAGTGGGAAATAAGCCTAAAAAAGATGTCATTGTTTAAGGGCATCAGTTTGTCCTTGTTCAGAGCAGCAGACTCAAGTTTAGCGCATCCAAATCCTGATTTTCCCCTCGTTCCCAAGGAAATCAGGAGCGATTCCATCCCTGTCTGGAAAAGAGGAAGAGTCAAACACAGAGAATCAAAATCGCTATTTTGAGCAGACAGAAATGTAAAATGGGGCTTGATTTCCTCTTCTGGGACAATTCTAAATCCACAAATACTCTTAATGAGGTCACAAAGGAAACCGAGTCCCATCTCAAGTCCTTCCGTAGGAGTGAGACTCAAATATTTAAGGTTTTACAAGGAAGGAATATTTGCTTTCCCGTCTTCCAGTTTAAACTTTGCTGTTGCCCACTCAGCGCTGTATTTCAGAAATCTGGAATAAATTTAGCCCCATAAATAACCTTGCTGAAATTTAAAATCATCAACTCTTCACCAAATACTCCTGAATGTCCAAATGCCACAGGAGACCTCCAGGTGCTCTCAGGTCATTCCCAGGCCTGCACATGGAGTCATTCCCTGTTTTCCCCGCAGCTCCTGGGCAGCTGGAAATGTTTCAGCTTTTGGTTTTCATGGGTTTGTTGTGAGGAAGGTGGGGGAAGAGGAGGGTTTTGTGCTGGTCTGTGAGGTCCCTGCGATCCCCGGCCACGCCGATCTCTCCTAGAAGCCAGATCAGCGCTCGTGGCCGCCTTCCAAGGAAAATCCGTCTCCAGCACTCGAGGAATTTCACTCTGGGCTCTGGGGAGGGAACGTACTCGGTGATTAGAGCTCCCTCCTCTCAGCCGCTCTGTCTGTCCGGTGAATCACAAATCCTGAGTGCTGAATTTCCTCCGCAAGTGCCAGCTTCAGCTCTGAGGGATGTTTGGACAGCGGCAGGTGGGAACCCCCCTGGACTGAGGCACCTGGATGTCCAAGGGATGAGGACAGGGAGGTTCTGCTCTTCTCCCCTGGCATTCTTCTGCTTTGCTTCATGGAAACTTGGTGGGTTTGAATTTGAGCATCAGCTCCTCAAACCCCGTCTGTGAGGTTAAGACAGGCACGGTCAGGGTTAGGTGGGATTTGGGAAGGGATTCCTGGCTGGGAGGGTGGGGAGGGGCTGGGATGGAATTCCCAGAGCAGCTGTGGCTGCCCCTGGATCCCTGGCAGTGTCCAAGGCCAGGGTGGACAGGCCTTGGAGCAGCCTGGGATGGTGGAAGGTGTCCCTGCCATGGCAGGGGTGGGAATGGGATGATTTTAAGGTTCCTTCGCAACCCAACCCATTCCGTGACTCTGTGCCACTGCTTGTCCCATAGGAAATGCTTTGTGTGTATTTTTCCCGTGTTGGAATCCAGCTGTGGTTATTGTGGGATCCTGCTGGACCCCGGCCAGCTGGGAGTGGGAAGTCTCCCTCTGATGCATTCATTTTTCTCTTATTACCCCTGATAGAGACACTTAATAAAAGAACGATCCCCTCGGGAACACGATTCCCTTCCATCCCTGCTCTGTGATAGAATCCCAGAATCATGGAATGGTTTTGGTGGGAAGGACCTCAAAGCCCATCCAGAGCCACCCCTGCCATGGGCAGGGACAGCTCCCACTGTCCCAGGCTGCTCCAAGCCCCAATGTCCAGCCTGGCCTTGGACACTTCCAGGGATCCAGGGGCATCCATGACCTCACACAGGTTTCCTCTCTCTCCTGCGCTGTGCAGTCACCAGATGTTCCCTTTGTTTTCAGTCCTGCACCTTTTTATCTAAAATAAGAGCCAAGATAGAGGAGCAAAGCTGCAGTGTGAGCTCATCCCCGAGCCTCACATTCCAGAAGCCTGGATTCCTGGGCTCCGTGCCTGGCTTTAAGGGAACCACCTGCTTCCTTGGAGGGAGCAGCGAGTGTGAGGTCACTCTGGGAGCTCCAGTTGTGCTGGAATGGGGAGCACCCCCCTCCTCCCGGCTTCTTATCGAACGTCAGCTGATAAATCAGGTGTTTGAAACCCCCTCCGACCTGAGTGTTGGCTGCTCTGAAGGCACTGGGAGGCCGGGAATGGTGTCCTTGTGTCAGGCACTGCCCAGGCTCCCCAGGGAATGGGCACGTTCCCAAGGCTGCCGGAGCTCTGGGAGTGCTGGGACAACGCTCCCAGGGATGCGCAGGGTGGGGTTGTTGGGGTGTCCTGGGCAGGGGAGGGGTTGGACTCAATCCTTGTGGATCTCCTTCCACTCGGGACATTCCATGAGATGTATCCCTGTCTCCTGCTGCTTCCGTGTGCTCCAGGGCTTCCATCCCCAGGTGGTGGCTGAGGGAATGCCCTTGGAAATTTGGGCTGAAGGTTCCCTTGACGTGACACTGGTGGTTCTGGCCACCTCGCAGCTCTGTCACCTGAGGCATTTTGGGCATGGGAAAGTCGAGCCAGTCCCTCCAATCACTCCAAGGCAGCATCCCGGATGGCCTGAAGGTTCATTCCCACCAGGCAGGGAGCTCCGGGTTGTTTTTTTAACCTGTTTTTGTGTTTTACGGTTAAATGTGGTTTCCCAGCCGTAAAAAGTCAGGAGATGTTTGGGGAGCAGAGCGAAAACAAGACTTTGGGTGAGCCCAGAGCCATCCAGAGCCTCTGCTCAGCAAACTGGTTTGGCCGATTCTCCCCGGCTCGTTTTGCTGGGAGATACAACAGAAGCTGAGAACCTCGCGGAGGGGATGATCAATTAGCCCAGCTCCCGCCGAGGTGTCTCCTCTCGCATGTCCCTGCTTGTGTCTCCAGGGCTTCCGCTGGGAGAGGAGCTCCCGCAGCTTTGTTGCCGTGTTAGTCACTGGATGCAGGAGGGCAGAGATGAAAAGGTGACTCACGAGGGGTTTTCAGCTCATTGCAGTCGCTGTTTTTCATCTCCAAATTGTTCCGTTGGCTCCATCCCCCTCCCCCACTGCCCTGCCCCGGCCTCGGCCTCGGAGCTCGGCCGGTTCTTGGAATTCCCTCGCTCTGCTCCAGCCAAAGAGGGATCTGAGCCACTGGGGTTTGTCCAGAGCAGCGGTGGCTGCCCCTGGATCCCTGGAAGCGTCCCAGACCAGGCTGGATGGGGCTTGGAGCAGCCTGGGATAGCGGAAGGTGTCCCTGTCCATCCCAGAGGGTTGGGACGGGATGATCTCCATGATCCACAACCCAACCCATTCCATGGCTCCGTGATTTTGAGAAGCCAGGTTGTACTTTCAGGTTTCTGCTCACCTTCCATGTTTAGGGCCCTTTGCAAGGGACGTCTCTGCCGTGGAAAGACAACGTTTACGTTTCGTGTCTCTCTTGTTTTATGATCAGCACAGAATCACTCAGGTTGGGAAGCACCTCCGAGATCATCAACTCCAACCATCAGCCTCTCCCATTCTCCCCGTTTTCCTGCATCCCTCCTTTTTCCTGGATCCCCTCCTTGCTTCACAACACTTTAATTATTTAACCGTGTTTTCTGTGGCCTCTGCCACGTTCTCCTGTCCAGCCCGGTGATCCAAACCCCTTTTCCAGCTCTGGATCCCGCGGCTCCCAAATGCGCCAAGGGAAATGCTGAATTCCAGAATCCCATGAATCTTTCCTGGCAAACCCCTTGAGCACTCAGGAAGAAGAGGTGTGAAGACACAGGTTCCAGTGTCAGCCCTAATTCCTCATTTCCCGGCAACGAGGGGTTGGAGCTGGTTGGATCATCACCCTTAAATCCAGGATTTTGCTGTTAAGATCCTATCTCCAGGCTCTTAATTGCTTTCGTGGCTCCTCTCCAAGTTCCTTCCACTGATTGATATCTCCCGGACCATTTATCCAGCATTATTAATCACCTTCATTAAGGTGGTGCCCACGGGCCATCGAAAAGCGCCCGTTTTGCTGCTTCTTGTGCAGACACGAAGCCCCGAAGAGTCTGAAGAGATAATGGAGGGCAGCAAGGGCAGGTGTCTGACTTCCAGCTGAGCTAATTACTGCTAATTAAAGGATATTTTGTTTCCTAACACCCCTGAGTGTGATGGAGGCTTCTCTAGGCGTCCATAACCACATCAGCTTCCCAGAAGTTATTAATATTAATATTAATATTATTATTATTAATATTAATATCATTGCCTTCATCCTCTGTCCCACCTCTCTGCTTCCAGAAACCCAAATTATCCTGGTTTTCCTAAATGCCAGGTTGCCTGGGGAAGCCAAAGCAAAGCTGCAGTTAATTCCTGGTGGGCCTCAGGGGTGGCGGAGTGTCCTCTCCAAGGTCATCGGCCGGGGAGGGACGATCATTTCGTTAACACTAAAAACCACCTGTACACTGGATTTCTCCTTTCAGAAATGCCTGCATTCGCGTTCTAAATCCGTAACTGGAATTAATTTGCCTTTGAAAATATGTGAAGTTACGGATTTATTGAGTTAAAGGGCTGGACAACCCTTTCCGGGAGGAAATCTTCCCTAATACCCGACCTGAACCTCCCCTGTCACAACTTGAGGCTTTTTCCTCTTTTCCGGTTGCTTTTTACTTGGGAGAAGGGACCATTCCTCATTAGTCAAAGTATTGAGGCGTCTCCATCCGTCCCTCTCCCACCCCATGGCTCCCTAAAAAACTTGGAAGAGGTGAAGAAACAGAAAGACAAGATGGAGGGAAACCAAAATTATCAACCCAAAACCGGCAGATGTTCAATGAGGGGCCTTTTTTTGGCTTCATTTCCTGCTCCCGATATCACCTGATCCTTGTGCCTTGGTGCTCCCATGCGACGCCCCGGTAGTGACATCAGAGCGAGTCGTTTTCCCTGGAAAACCAGCTGGATCTGGGTCAGAATCTGTCCCAGGGCAGTTGGGGGACATCTAAAAGTAGCTAGAGATGGTCTGGAAGTTCTTTTGGGGCCTCCTGAAGTTCAGGTTGAGCTCCAACCCATGGCCCTGCTCTTCCAGGCATCCCACACCTCTGGCGCTGCTCACCCATCCCGGAATTCCCATCGGGAGCACTTTTCCACATTGGAGACCCATCAGAGATGATCTATAAACCCATTTTTCCTCCCTCCAGCGCATCTTCCTGTGGATCCATGTGCTCAGCCATGGATTGCTGGGCAGACACTGCCCGGGGAGCCGGCAGGGATCCCTCGGGCTGCGGCCAGCCCGGCGCTCCGGGAAGGACATTCCAGAGGCTTGGCCAAACCACTCTGTTTCTTCCTAGTCAGGCTCAGGGCACTTTTTTTTTTTTTTTTCCAGTGCCCAAATCCCAGCAGTGTTAGAGAAGGGCACATGGAGTGGTTTATTTATTTTTAAGTCAGTGTTAACTGCCTGACTCACAAAGGAAGGATCCTCCAAAGTTTGGGCTGGAAATCCAAGCTGCCTCTCGCTGTGCTCTGCGGAAAAGGGATGGGAAGAGGGCAGGAAACACAGAAGCAGGAGCTCGGAGCAGATTTAGAGCCTTAACTCTGGTTTTTCCTGCCCCGGTGGGTTTAAACTGGTCTTAGCGTCGCTTTAAACCCAGCCTTTTGTGGTTCAGTCCCATTAAAATCACACGGACCCCTCTTCCCTTCGGCTGCTCCGAAGCCATCGCTCTCCATCCAGGAGGGGTGCAGTGGCACGGGGAGGGCTTAAAAGTGCCTGGATGCTCCCCAGAGCCTCCGAACAAAAAAAAAAGCCCGGAGTGCAAACATGTCCTGTTAGCACTTCTGTGAGGCGGGGAGCGCTGCCGGGGTTTCTGGGCGCTGGGGATTGTGGAGCCTGTCGACACTTGGCCCTCTGGAACAATGAAAGCAAACAAACAATCAAATCCTCTTCCACTGGGAGCGTTTCAGACAAAGGGAATGAAGGGAGGGAATGAGGAGCTGGAGAGCGAGGAGCGGGGTTTGGTACCTCGTGGCTGGGTGCTGGATTCCTCGGGATGCCGCGTGGGCAGGGCGCGGAGCGGGGATGGGTGCTGGGAGCGGGAGGTGGTGAGGTGGGAGATGCCTTTCCCACGTTAATCGTGGAATCATGGGATGGTTTGGGCTGGAAGGGATCCCAAAGATCCTCTCATTCCAACCCCCTGCCATGGATAGCACCTCCCACTATCCCAGGGTGCTCCAGCCTGGCCTTGGACACTTCCAGGGATGGGGAGCGACTCCGGCCTGGTCTGGTGGAATTTTATGGTCGAACAAGGAGCCACTCCCGGGGGCTCCATGGGGAACCTCATCCCAAGGGGACCTTGCACTGGGCCAGGAACGTGTTTCCATCAGGTTTTATTCCTACAAGACTCACCTGGAGCCTCTGGCTCCTCCTGAGCACTCTCTGGCTGCCCCTGGTCCCTCCTCCCTGCAGCAGGAGCGGCCGGAGCGGGGCAACGCTGTGGGAGCCGGGATCTCCTTCCCGAGATTCCTTCCCTGTAATTGCAGTCGCTCATCCGACCGGGAAAACAGACACCGCTGGAGCTGCAGGGCCCACATTCCCCTTTGTCCTGCGGATTGGGGCGGGATCGACGGGAACAGAGAGGGCCAGAGGTGGGTGCCCTTCACCTCCACAGCCCCGGCTGGGAAACCGAACCCGCTCCGGTGATCCGGGAGCTGCCGCTCCTGGGGGATGAGGAGGAGCTGTCCATAAAGGAGCTTTTATGGAGCTGCCTTTCATGACATCCAACCTTCCCCTGGTGCCATGTGGGGTTTCCCCCCGGGAGCTCCAGTTGCTGCCGCGGCAGGGAAGCGTTGCCGGGTTTTCCCTGGAATGGGATCCCCCCCAGCCGGATCGTGGTGGGTGGTCAGGGAAGTTGTGCAGAGCTCCCTTGCCTTTGAAGCCGTAGGGAAACTTTATCCCGGTGCATCCCTGTAATTCTTCTCCTTGGGACCTCTCAAGGGCAGCTGGATCATTTTAGAGCAGGGAAACTTTAGCTCCTGGAAAACCTTGGGGTGTTCCGCCAGCCAAGGAGTCAACTTCCCGGGATAACACCATGGGATCCGAGGGACAGGACCACTGCGGCTCTTCCCCATCAAGGTGACTTTGATTGCAAGGCCTTGGGCGCCCGTGTCCCTCAGGAATGAGGGATTAATTCCCTCCCAGACACACAATCCCAGAGCAATCTGTTCTCGGAGTCTCCCATTGATTTTTTTTTCCCGTCAGATTTAAGGRGTACGAATATCGAGCGGCGCTCGTGGAGCGCCGGACACGCGGGTTAGGAGGGTAATCAGTGAGATAAGGTCGGCGAGGAAAGGCAGGGGACCGATGGGGGCGAGGCAGAGGAGAGGGAGCTCGACCACTTCGTGCCTCAAAGGGTGGAGAGAGACCGCAGGAATGACGACATGGAGCTGCGGAAGAACCCGCCAGGGAGCAGATCACTTGGAATACGTTAAGAATTGGGATTAGGATGGTTTTAATGTCGCATTCCAGCCCAGAATTCCGGGGTCACTCGAGGTGAACGTGCTGCACGTCCCACCCGGCAGCACCGGCCCTTCCCAGCTGTCATTTTATTGATGGGTTGACAGCAAGGTGGCACTGTATAGCCAGGAACATCGCACCGGGATCGATTCCAGCTTCCCTGTTGGATTTACGGAATCACAGGATGGTTTTTCAATTAATTAGCTCCCCGCCATCCCAGGATAAAAATGGTCATTTCCATTCCTGGAGGTCCTGCCGGTTCCAGGGCGCGTGGGTTTGGTTTAGCTGCTGTTAAACGCATAAATGGGTTATTTTTAGGCTGGGTCTGCTGGGAGAGTTTCGAGGTTGATCTGGTGAGAGTGGGAAGCTTTGTGCTCTGGCTCTAAATCGCCGTTTCAGTGTTTAAGTGCAGATTTCCTACACAATTCCTACAGGAGGAAGGGTTGTCAAGCGCTGAAACAAAACTTCCCAGGGCGCTGGTGGCGTCCCCATGCCTGGAGGGATTTCAAAGCCCTGTGGATGTGGCACTTGGGGACATGGGCCAGCGGTGGCCTGGGCAGCGCTGAGGAAGAGTTGGGCTCGATCTTGGAGGTCTTTTCCAGCCCAGATGATCCTGTGGTTGTCCAGGTGTGTAAATGTTGCTGTCGGAGAAGCCCGGAGGTGTCCCAGCTGTCCACAAAGGATGAGTAGATGGGACATGGGCTTTGAAGGGATTTGTGTCCCGCTGGAGCGGCAGCTGGTGGATGCTTTTAGGTGCCTGAAATGGTGCCAGCCCCTTCAGCGGAGGAGCCGAGCTGCTCGGCGTGACTGACGGGTGGGTAATCGGGTGCGTGCCGACATCTGTCCTGACGACGGAGCGGAGCTGTGAGGTCACAGCTCTGCTCCCAGGGGAAGGACGGCGGGCGAGGTGGGGTTTGTTCCAGTCCAGGGCTGGGCGTGTTCCAGCTGTGCTCAACCAGCTTCACATCCCGGCTTTAAACCTCCTTTTGCCGTTTCAGGGAGGCAGGATTTGGGAATGCTGTCTCCAAAAGGCCGTTCCTTAGGGGGTGGTGGAGGGGGAACAGCTGGGTGGGGGTCGGGATCTGCTCCCTGTGGGATGGGACAGGACAGGAGGAAACGGCCTCAGGCGGTGCTAGGGGAGATTCCGGTTGGATATTGGGGAGAATTTATTAACGGAAAGGGTTTTCCAGCCCTGGAGGGATTTCAAAGCCGTGTGGGTGTGGCACTTGGGGACATGAGACAGTGGTGGCCTTGGCAGTGCTGGGTGTCAGTGATCGGAGAGGACTTTTCCAACCTCGGTGATTCCATGATTCTGTGGTTCTTCACACCCAAAATGAACCTGCCAGGAATATCCTGGACTGACTTTCTGTCCTTCGGATTGGCTTTGTATCGTGCCCTTTGATAAACCCAACACTTCATCCTGGAAATGGAAATGGAACAAATTCACCAAAGCATCACGGATTTAACAAGGTTAGAAATCCCGAGTGCAAACTGGACTAAATATTGGCACAAGCGCCCTCATTATTCCCTGATTTTCTACATATCCTGAACAACTCCGTGCGACCTCCAAGGTGGGATCGGGGAGTGCCAAGAGGGCTCCGTGTGCTGGATGCACAGGGAGGAAGAGAGCAATTATCCTGATGGGCTTTAATTGCAGAATCACGGAATCATTTAGGTTGGAAAAGACCTCTGGGATGGTCGGGCTTAGCTTTTAATCGATGAAGACGGAGGTGGTCAGGCCCCCAGAGCAGGGAGGTAGCGTTGGCTGCTGCGGGGTTTGCTGGGGGATCGGGGTGGGCGTGGAGCCGGCCCAGCACACACAGACCTCAGAGCAGGCGTGAGGCTGGACAGAGGGAGGGCACACGGAGCAGAGGGGCTCCGTCGGCACCAAGAGGGCTTCCAGGAGCCCAGGACTGTCCAGGCAATGCAGAGGGAGAGAGGATCAGTCCATCAGTGGGAAGGGGCTGGAGCCCCAGGAGCGGCTGAGGGCAGGGATGGGTGGGATCTTGGGAAGGAGTTCCTGGCTGGGAGGGTGGGGAGGGGCTGGGCTGGAATTCCCAGAGCAGCTGTGGCTGCCCCTGGATCCCTGGAAGTGTCCAAGGCCAGGCTGGACATTGGGGCTCGGACCCAGCTGAGATGGTGGACAGTGTCCCTGCCCATGGAATGGAGTGGAGTGGGATGATTTTAAGATCCCTTCCAACCCAAACCATTCCATGATTCCATAACTCAACAATTCCCTCATTAATCCCATCCCAGAGAGAAGAAACTCCCGTCTTTTCCCTTCTCCAGAGCAGTTGTGACCCCGACTCTTTGCAGAGCACTGGGGTGAACTTTTCGTTGCTTTGAGGATTTTCATGCTTTGAAGCCAAACGAGCCCCAGAAATGCTGAAGTTTTGGGGGGAAGTGCCTGGGAACAGCAGCAGATGGCACGGATTTGGTGCGGGGATGATGGGAGATCCTGATGTTTGTCTCCTGATTCCCATCCATGGGATATCCGAGGGAGGAAGGTTTTTGAGGAGACATTGGGGTTATTTTGGCTGAAGTCCGAAAACGCTGCTGTAAAAATTCAGTCCCAACGCTGAGAGCTGTGCACCAGCTCCGACTTACGAAAAAGCAAATAAATACTGGAATAGTTGGTGTTAACTGGCCCATAAAAAAATAAATAAATACTGGAATAGTTGGTGTTTAGCGGCCCAGCTTCCTTGACCCAGCTCGTGTTTTCTGGATGATCCGCGGGGATGGCAGCGGTTGGATCCTGTGAGTCACCCCAAGCCTTCCTCTTGCTTGAGCAAACCCTGAGTTCCTTAAATTGGATAATTCAGCTCCCTGGCTCCGTTCTTGTCTTTTCTGATTAATTGGTCAAAATTTGGGCTTGGTTTGACCAGACAGAGCTTTTGTTTGTGGTGCTTAATCGGGAGGTTTGTGTGTTTTGGGGTGAGAGCTCTTGTGAGCAGCGCTTTAATTCCTGTGATTTTCAGTTGGGGTTTTTCTTCTGGATCTTCCCACGAATCCAGGCCGGGTGGGATGAGCTTGGAGCAGCCTGGTTGAGTGGAAGGGTCCCTGCCCGTGGTCTTTTCCAACTGAAACCCTTCTGTGATCCCATAAAGTGGTGGGTGCTGGGCTGGGTGGGGCTGGGAGTTCCTGGCGTTGGAAATTCCGGTTGCCTCAGGTCTGTGAGTTTTATTTAAAGCCCGCGAGTGTTTTCAGCACGGGCTGGAGCCTGATGTGCTGAACATCATAAAACAAAGTCTGGCTTTTGTCTTGCGTGGTGTCAGACAGACAGACAGACAGGGCAGGAGCTGTAGGTGTGACCGAGGCCGTTTGGCATCTCCCCATCCTCCTGTTCGCAGCCTCGCATCTGCCCCGGTGGAAGAGCAAACACTCCCCCGATCTAATCTCGTTAAATGTTCCAGGCTGTAATACCTTAATTTGGCTGCTGACATGAGGCTGCTGATGGGGAAACGAGGTGGGAATCAGCACTGACAGCCACGGGAGATTGGGATCTTTTGTTGCACAGATTAAGCGAACCTGAGCTCCAGAGCCCTGCCGGGTGTGCCCATGACCAGAAATAGTCCCCGCAGCTGAGTCACGGCTCCAAACCACAAAGGGTACTGAAATCTTGCTGCAAATGGCTCGGTTTGTTCTCGTCTCGAGCTGTTATCGGCCTCTGGGGGATCCAAGGGCTCAGAAATCCACGGCTGGACTGATCCCAGTTGGGGTTTCCAGCCTGGAGAGGAGAAGGCTTCGGGGAGAGCTCCCTGCAGCCTTTCGGTGCCCAAAAGGGATTGAAAGGAGAGAGGGAGAGGGACTTTCCACACAGGCAGGAAAAGAGGAGAGGTTTAGGTGGGATATTGGGGAGATATTCCTGGCTGTGAGGGTGCTGAGGTCCTGGCAGAGAGGTTGTGAACTCCTCACCCCTGGCAGTGTCCAAGGCCGGGTTGGACAGTGGGGCTTGGAGCAGTCTGGGATGGTGGAAGGTATCCCTACCCACGGCGGGGGTGGCACTGGATCATCTTTGAAGTCCCTTCCAACCCAAACCATTCCATGATCTTGAGTATCTTTTCCACCCTAAATGATTCTGTGTTCCTCTGTGCTGTAAAGAAACTGAAAAAAAGTCTTTTCTTCCTTCGATTTGTGGCGACTTGGAAGCCAAGTGGACAAAGTCTGTTCTTGCTCTGCTCCTCTTAATGCTTAAAATCTGGAGGGGGGAGGGAATCCTGCCTGGAATGCAGCCCCTGTGCGGGATTGCTTTTCCAAAGTGTTTGAAAACAATCACTTCTGCAGGAGCAGGGGCTCGTTTGAACAGCCAGTTCTGTCCTTGAGACGAACATTCCGGGATGCCAGAGGAAAATAGCAGGCTGGAATTCGCCTCGCGTTTGAGGTTAGCTCGAGAGGAGTTTTCAGCCGGGGTGGTTTTATATAGCAGCTCTCAGTGGAAACAGTTTGTCTGTCATATTTTTAGGTTCAGGGATTTCTTGGAGGTCACCCCGAGTTCACACTCCTTTCCCTCCTGCCCTGATGGAGGTAGGAATTCTTGTTTGGAGTGACTGGGGTCCAAAGCTGCTGTCAAACCACGTCCCTCTGTTCCAGCAGGTTCATGGCATGAGCCAGTTTGGGGGAAAATCCTGCTTCTGTTTGATCCCTGTGAAACTCAGAATCCCAGACTGGTTTGGGTTAGGAGGGACCTTAAATCCCATCCCATCCCACCCCTGCCATGCGCAGGGACACCTCCCACCATCCCAGGTTGCTCCAAGCCCCATCCAGCCTGGCCTTGGACGCTTCCAGGGGTGAGGAGTTCACAACCTCTCTGCCAGGACCTCAGCACCCTCCCAGGGAGGAATTCCTTCCCCATATCCCATCTAACCCTGCCCTCTGTCTGTTTAAAGCCATAATTTAGGGCACTTAATTATCCCTCTGCCTTTCAGCCACTTGAAACTCCTTCCAAAGGGCCCTTAATAGAAAGCAGAGAAGCCTCCAGCACAAATTTCTCTCCAGTAGCACATTTTTCCTATAGATTATCCTTTAATTTTCGTGGACGGGGATGTTCTGCTGCTGTAAGGAGAGAGCACAGCCTGTGTGGGGCTGCGTGCAGAAATATATATGGAGTTACCGACTTTTCCAAGAGGAAAAGGTGATGTCATGGGCTGTGGAAAGAATATTTTTTATATTCCTTCGCTCATCTGATCACACTTAGGATATAAATAGTGGGGAAAGGCGCAAGGCAGTGAAATGAAACCCACTCCGGGAAGGCTCCCCGGAGCTCCRTGCTGGGGTCGGGCAGGGCTGGATCCATCCAGGGGTGTTTTCCAGCACATTAACGGCAGCGTGTGGAGCCATCTGTCACGGCTTGGAGGTGGCCAGCCCAGTCAGCAGCTCATTAGGCAGGGCCAGGAGTAAAAAATATCCCGGAAAATCAGGATATAATGGGAGAAGGGGAGACTGGAGAGCGGGAGGAAGCAGAGTCCGTGCAGTGCTGTAATTTACTCCCTCGTCTGCTGCTGCTCCCCGTCAGCAGCTCGGTCCCCACTTCCCACTGGGAGAGTTGGGAATGTTCCCCTGGAGAAGGGAAGGCTCCAGGGAGAGCTCCGAGCCCCTTGCAGGGCCTAAAGGGGCTCCAGGAGAGCTGGAGAGGGACTGGGGACAAGGGCTGGAGGGACAGGACACAGGGAATGGCTTCCCAGTGGGAAAGGGGAGCTTGGGCTGGGATCTTGGGAAGGAATTGCTGTGTGGGAGGGTGGGGAGGGGCTGGGCTGGAATTCCCAGAGCAGCTGTGGCTGCCCCTGGATCCCTGGCAGTGTCCAAGGCCAGGCTGGACATTGGSGCTTGGATCCAGCTGGGATAGTGGGAGGTGTCCCTGCCCATGGGATCAGAATGATCTTGAAGGTCCCTCCATCCCAACCCATTCCATGATTCCATGATAAATGGATTTCCTCTGGGATGCTCAAGCACCAGCTCTGTACCTTCCTAGGCTGAGTTGCCTCCTTGCCTAGAGAAGTGAAATGGGAAAGAAACGAGAGGTGAAAATGTGAGCTGGGAATGGTTTGGTTGAATTCCCTCATTTCTCCTGCCACTCCTGGGGGATTTGCTGCATTCCAGCCCCCAGCGCTTTCCTCCAAGGGAATCCTCACTTTTTTCACTTGTTTGACTCCAATTATTGACTGACACGAGTTTGATTTGCTTTATTTTCCATTGGGCATCCCAGATCCCAATCCAAGCTGGGGTTTGGGAACAAGAGAGTTCGGTCAGGGAATCCTTCCATGTGTTTTGAAGCTGTGGAGCCAATCCGGCCATTGTCGGATTTTGGGGAATAATGTCAATTATTGATCGCTCTGAAGTTGCAGATCTCATCCCCAAGTGAGATACGGACAAGGAAGGGAAGGAAATTCCTGCAGGAGTTTTGTTGCTTGACGCTTCAGGTGAAGAGCAAAGGGATTTCTGCTGGGATTTCTCCTGCCCCGTGGAGTGTGGGAGATCCCTCCCGTCCCACCTGGAGCTCAGGGTGGCAGGATTCACATTCCAGGTCCAGTGCAGGGAGTTAGGACGGGAATCGAGCCTGGAATTGGAGCTTTGGGATTGCTGATGCCTCGTTAAAGGTCGGCCTGAAGGATGGGAGCGAAGTGTTGGCACAATTTGCCATGAGTGAAAGCCATTCGGATCCAGGGCCGGGGCTGGGAAGCTCCTTTGGATTCCCTGTGGGATCTGTTTGCAGAGTTTAAATCATTTGGGGTGGTTTTCCCTTAAATAAACCTTTTAATGCTCCTTTAATCGGAACCTGAGACCTCCTCCGGCCTGGGAAGGGGCAGGAGGGACCCCAGAAGGGCAGCCCCGAGCAGGAGCGGGGTTCCCTTTGGGCTGCTTTCTGTGGAACAGATGGAATGCTGATTCCTTCAGGAATTCCCTCAGGAATGTGTCTGGGGAGGTTTTCCCAGCTCCGGTGTCCTGGGGAAGGCCGGGTGTGATGGCAGTGAGCACCACCAACACCGGGCTTTGATCTTGGCTTAAAACAGGGACCTGGGATGGGAAATCCAGGTGGGAATTTTCCAAATGGAGCCAATGACAGCTTTTCTTGCGGATTTGGGCAGGATCTTGTCCTTGTTATTAATTAAATTCTTGGTGGTTTATGTTTAGCTGCATTTAACTTGTACTCTAGTTGGGAATGCCGGGATATTTTCCCCATTCCAGGCAGATTCCAAAACCTTTGAGCAAGCAGACTCATCTCTCTCTATTCAGATTTGCCCTTGTTTTGTCTTTTCTATCACATTCTTCCCCCCAAATCTCTCCTTTCCTTACTCATCCCCGTCTCATTCCATCCCGTTTGTAATTCCTGGTGTTCCCTGAGAAGCAGGAAGGAAACAGATCCAGGATTCAGTGAGATTCTTAGGGTGGGATATCGGAAATAACTCCTGTTTTTTTGGGGAAAAAGAAGTACTCCAGAAGATGATCATGAACAGTGTTGGCCACAAAGGACCCTTGGACCCTCTCTCCCGAGCAGGACTCGAGACAAAGACAGACCAGGTTACTCAGGACCTTTTCCAGACACTCCCCAACCTCTTTGGACTCCTTTCCCACCTTTTTTTCCCACTGGGAAGTGGTCGTTTTTTCCTGCATTTTCGCCGGTCACTTTGAGAAGGTTCTGGGGCTTTTTTGTCTCTGGAGTTGCCTTTAGGTTGGAAGGTCCCAAAAATCGACCTCAGAAACTTCAGCTTTTGGTTTGCGACCAAAGTGGTCCTGAAAATGTAATTATTTTTTAATTTTCATTTCATTTCATTTCATTTCATATTTCATTTCATTTCATTTCACTTCACTTTATTTTGTTTTCTAAATGAAAAGGCTCCACCTTTTTTGCCCAGGTGTCACGGAACCGTGGAATGGGTTGGGTTGGGAGGAACCTTCAAGCTCATCTTGTTCCAACCCCCTGCCATGGGCAGGGTCACCTCCCGCTATCCCAGGTTGCCCCAAGGATGGGATTCATCTGCTCCTCAGGGTCATTTTGGAGCTTTGTGTTGGCTTTGGTTTGAAAAGAGTCGGGAAAACATTCCAGCCCTGCTGGTTGGCCAAGCTTCTCCTTCTTGTCCCGAGGAGGTGTTTCAGGATGAGCTTCCACCTGGTTTGCAGCTCCAGAATCCTGAAAAATTAATTACCAGTGTTCCCGATGATTAATTCTGGAAAGCAGAGGCTGCTCCTCTCCCGATATCCCATTGCTCCCGTCCCTCGGATGTTCCCAAATGTCCGACCCCGGCGCTGGCAGCCCCGCTGGGCTGGAATGTGAACCATGGAGCAGGAAAGTCCCCGGAGCTGCTCACAGGAGCACAGCCCGGCCCAAGGACTCTGCCAAAGCCACTAATGGGATCCAGGTTCCCGGGACTGGGATGGAACTGGCGGGAATGATGCTCCGGGGCTGCGGCTCCGTGCTCCATGCTTGGCCGCAGTCCTCCTGCCTCAGTTTCCCCCTCTCTTCCATGAAAACCGTGGATATTTGTGGATATTGAGAGAAAGCCAAGCAGTAACTGGGGGAAAAAAAAGGTGGTTTTTTTCCTTTTAATGAGTGAAGCTTCTCCTTGTGAACTCCTGTGGGACTGGAAACTCCTAAAACATCCTCGAAAATGTAGGATGGAAAAGGGTTGTTTTGGTTGTGGATGGCCAACAACCCCTGAAGTGCGGTGGGTGGTTTGCAGGGAGCAGCAGAGCCGGGATTATTGCTCCTGTCAGCCTGGGATAAATGGAAAACACACGGATGGATGGAGGCTGGAGCTGGAGCTGACAACGAGCTGAGTGATCGGCCCCGAAACCGGCACAGAGCTCGTTAGAGCCGTCGCTTTTATTTGGGTTTTTAATGCCCAGATTTTCCACTGTCTTTTCGGGAAGCTGTTTGTGGCTGCCACGGCAGCTGAGGAGCCCTTCAGAAACTTGGCCAAACGCTCCACTAAAACCAGCTCTGACTCCTCAAAATTCCTGGGAGCTCCGTGCCCGGATGTCGCAGACGGGAGCAGCTCTAATAACCTACAAATGAGATTTGGGTTTTTAAGTAGATTACGCTGAAGGGATTTTTTTTCCCCTGTTTTTTTGGGTAAATGATAGGGTTGCAATAGGATCTCTTGATGAAATCAGCTTTTTGGGGGGTGGGGAAGGACTGGATGCAGCAGCCTGGCTCCGGCACAGGAGCTTAAATCTGTCTTCCATCAAAAGGGCTGGAAATCGCTGGGTGTGTGATGGCATTCGGATTTCATGGACATGAGTCCATCCCATGGGAGCAGCTGCTGCCTGTGGAAAGGCTCCCGTGGAGCTCAGAGCCCCAAATGACCCTTGGGAAGGAATTCGTGGCTGTGAGGGTGGGCAGGCCCTGGCACAGGGTGCCCAGAGAAGCTCTGGCTGCCCCTGGATCCCTGGAAGTGTCCCAAATTCCAGCGGTGCTGCAGGTGGAGCCCGGGCAAAGGGCAGGAACGTGGTGCAAGAGCTTCCACTCTGATATTCCATGATTCCAGAGCCCCTCTGCTCTGGAGGCAGGCTGGGATAGCTGGGAATGTTCCCCTGGAGAAGGGAAGGCTCCAGGGAGAGCTCCGAGCCCCTTGCAGGGCCTAAAGGGGCTCCAGGAGAGCTGGAGAGGGACTGGGGACAAGGGCTGGAGGGACAGGACACAGGGAATGGCTTCCCAGTGGGAAAGGGGAGCTTGGGCTGGGATCTTGGGAAGGAATTGCTGTGTGGGAGGGTGGGGAGGGGCTGGGCTGGAATTCCCAGAGCAGCTGTGGCTGCCCCTGGATCCCTGGCAGTGTCCAAGGCCAGGCTGGACATTGGGGCTTGGATCCACCTGGGACAGTGGGAGGTGTCCCTGCCCGTGGATGGAGGTGGGACTGAAAGAACTGAATCGTCTTCAAGATCCCTTCCCACCCAACCCATTCCATGATTCTGTGACCCCTGGGAGTTGAGCTTTGGAGCAGGACTGAGGAGCTGGAGATGCCACCAGCAGCATCAGGGAAAAGCCGGATCTGGGAGGTCAGTGAGGCTCCCAGAGCCCTCCCAGCACAATCCCGTGCACGGCTCACTTCACACAAGACGCCACATTCCCACTCCCGCTCCTGCCACCCTTTTGGCTCGGGAAGAATCCCAGCAATCCCGGGAGCGTGGTGTTTTTCCAAGGAAAGAGCAGCACCACCGGGCTGCCTTCCAGAGAAACGAACACCCTTGGGAATGACACATTGAAAACACGGGAGAAACGCCAGATGGGTTGGAGGGTTTGTTTTGGAGATAACATCTCCCACTCCGCATCCTCCGGCTCTGCTCCGGCTTTCCTCGCCCTTGGCTGGGGCAATGAGGAGCTTTCCTGTGCTTCCCAAATTTCTCTATAATGCCGTATTCATCCTGCCTGGGCTGGAGCCTTTATCAACATGTTTGGGTCACTTTGGCCGTTTTTATAGTGACATCATCAAATTTGTCAATATTAAACGATGTTTTCCCGTCGCCTCTCAAGGTGTGAATAGAATCTTGAGAGAGACGACCTCAGGAGCAGTTTCCTCCTGCCAAAACTGGTCCTGAAGCCTAAATTTGCTTTTATGATGTCTTAAATTAGGCTGAGACTAAGTTAAACCCCAGCTCGTTTAGCTGATCTTTAAAGCCGCGAGTTTTGCCTTAGAAGTGAATGAATCAAAGTGGTTTTGTGCCGTTCTCATGCTTTTGGGGATCTCAGTGCCCTCGTTTTCCTCTGRATCCCATGCCCTGAGTCAGGGAAGAGTTTTCCAAGGCATGGATGCTTAGCCTGGAGGAGAAGAGGCTTCAGGGAGATCTCCAGCACCTTCCAGGGTGTGAAAGGAGATTACGAGAAGGCTGGAGAAGAACTTTTCCGAGGACAAACAGGAATGGCTTCAAGGTGAAAGGGTGGAGATTTAGACTGAGGGAATTGCTGTCTGTGAGGGTGGGGAGGGGCTGGGCTGGAATTCCCAGAGCAGCTGTGGCTGCCCCTGGATCCCTGGCAGTGTCCAAGGCCAGGTTGGACACTGGGGCTTGGAGCACCCTGGGATGGTGAGAGGTGTCCCTGCCCATGGCAGGGGGTGGGATCAAGATGATCTTTAAGGTCCCTTTCAACCCAAACCGTTCCATAATTCCGTGATAATGTCAGCAGTTGGAGCTGCTTCATGTGGGTTTTTCTCATGTAATTGATGGAAAAAAAGGGTTAAAAAAGGAGTGCAGAAGCAGAGAATGTGAATTTGCGGAGAAACCTCTTGGCCTTGGACTGCTGGGACTCTCGGAAGTTCTCCACCAACACCTCAGAGCTTGACCACGTCTCTGCAAGGGTCAAACGTGTTCACCTTTGCTGGAATCATCCAGTTACACCGTGGAATGACGTTCCCAGGGGATCCAAGCCCGGTACCATCAACTCTGTTTCAGCGAGGATGGTTTTCCTTGACACCTCATCAAGTGATATTTCCTCGCTGCCGCTCCGGCTCCCAACTGTCATCCCGGAGTTGTGGGATTTTTCCCGAGCGCGGTGCCAGTGGAGCCGAGGCGACTGTGGTTTGGTTGTAGCTTTAGGCTAAGCTAAGCCAGATGTTATGGCCCTTTTTTTTGAAGTCGTTCCTTCTTCTCCCGTCGCTCCGTGCGCATTCCTTTCATTGCTGGAGCTTTTCGGAGAATCTCTGCTCCTGCAGGGAATCCTGGCCAGTGTTAATCCATTACTTCTGGGCATTTCAGGAAAGAGTAAAGCCAGCTGTGATTTACAGCAAACAACACGCTGGGTTTGGGGTGAAGAGTCAGGAGAGCCACGGCCACCCCAGGTCGCGCGGCAGAGCCAAGGAGCAGAAGAAATGATGGAGAAACCTCCTTCAACCTCGTTTCCAAGAGCTCTTCCAGCGGTACTTGGAAGAGGGAGGGAAGGGAATTTCCACGGATAATTTTGGGAGTTGAGAAGCTCAAGGTTTGGATGATATTGGGCAACTTTTGTCCTTGATTTTTGCACAGCTGTTGGAGGGCGTGTCCTGCCTCGTGTGGGACTTGAGGCTTTGTTCGAGTTCATCCGTTGGTTTCTGGTTCAGATTAAAAAAAAATAATCCCCAAAAAACTCCGCAGCCACATAAATTGACAGGGAAATACCACAATGAGGCCAGTCGTGCCAACCAGTACATTTGAATTTTGTGATAACTCTAAAAGTGGGAAGAAATGGGATTTTTCACCTGTGAGCAGAGAACTGCGAGTTTCAACCCTGCTCCAAACCTGCCAGAACTGCTCAAGAAAATTCCTTAGAAAGTTCCTGGTTTTCTGTCAGAGAAAATCCAAAGCATGGAGTGATTCTTACCGGTTCTATATTTTTTATTATTGTTGTTTTTTTTATTATTATTATTACAACATATTTCAGTTTTTGAGCTTGAATCTCAGTATTGGAGCCTGAGCCTCATGGCCTCTGAATTTTGTTGGAAAAGCAATGAGTTAAAAATCGCTGCCTTTCCAGACGCCCTCGTTTTGTCTCAGGGCTGCAGTTCTCGGGAGTTGGTGTTAATTGCTGAATAATCTCCATGACATTGATGATGAGTGACAACGCAATTATGGCGCTGGAGCTGCTCCGCTGAGGAATTTGGCTGCAGAAGTTGCCTGTGGTTCCCACAGGTGAAGCCTTACCTCATTTCACCAGAATTTGGTTGTCTGGTGAAGGTTAAGCCAAGAAGGAGAAGTTGAGCAATCAGTTCTGGTCGGAGCAAAACGAGGGGGCGAAGCAAAGGCTGGAACTTGTGGAAGGTCGGTCGTGCCCTTCCCGTGGTCCAGCCCAGCACCGGCATTGAACAGAATCCTAAAAACTTTGGGGTGGAAGGGCCCTTAAAGCCCATCCCATCCCACCCCTGCCATGGGCAGGGACATCTCCCACTATCCCAGGTGGATCCAAGCCCCAGTGTCCAGCCTGGCCTTGGACACTGCCAGGGATCCAGGGGCAGCCACAGCTGCTCTGGGAATTCCAGCCCAGCCCCYCCCCMCCCYCCCMCMCAGCAATTCCTTCCCAAGATCCCAGCCCAAGCTCCCCTTTCCCACTGGGAAGCCATTCCCTGTGTCCTGTCCCTCCAGCCCTTGTCCCCAGTCCCTCTCCAGCTCTCCTGGAGCCCCTTTAGGCCCTGCAAGGGGCTCGGAGCTCTCCCTGGAGCCTTCCCTTCTCCAAGGGAACATTCCCAGCTCTCCCAGCCTGGCTCCAGAGCAGAGGGGCTCCAGCCCTGGAGCAGCTCCGGGGCCTCCTCTGGGCTCTCTCCAGCAGCTCCACGTCCTTCTGCTGTTGGCCCCAGGGGGTCATCCCTGGTTTGAATTAAATTTATGAATTAAGTGACCCCCCACAATTCCAGCCACAAGATCCACACCCCAGCCTGTGTCCGTGTGTCCGTGGCAGAACGGTGACCTCAGTTTCTTGTTTTAAAACCCCCCCAGATCCGTTTTTGTGCACAAAACCAATGTGTTCCCAATGTTTTAAACCATCTTTCGAGGTGGGTTTGTGACACTCAGTCACAACTGGAGCTGCCTGGTCGGTCACGGGGTGAGTGGGTGATGGAAGGGCTCCGTCAGACAAGTTCACAGCCAGGATTTACTCCCCTGCAGTAAAATTCTAAGGACCACTAAGCTGGGTTTAAACACCGAGGAGATCTATGGGCCTTGTCCTCTGGCGAGATGAGAGTTACTCCCAGTGATAAACTTTGCCTGGCCAGGCGCTGAATTTGTGACGTGTTTAGGAGTGTTTCTCTCCCCGCTTTCACTCAGGAGTGTCTCAGATCATTAAAAACACAAATTAAACTTCCAGGCAGCCCTGCCGGAGCGGGAGGGGAAGCTTTGTGCTGGTTTTACAGCCGGGGAGCTCACACATTGATGGTGTTTTAGAGCAGCAGAGCTCCTCCATCTCAATTCCCACCACCCAGGCTGGCACTCAGCTCCGTGCCTCGCAGTTTGGAAGTTTAAATGGGATTTACAAGCGGGATGTGGAGCAAATGAAGGATTCTTTTCACCTGAAGTGATGGCAGAGGCCTCTCCCAACTCCTAGGCTGGGTTTCAAGCTGGGGCAGCCTTTGCCCGACTCGGATGTTGGGTTTCGGGCCTGGGCTGAGGTGTGAGGCCAGGCTTTGTTGGCAGGCTGGAGCTGTAACCTGATTAATCTGAGCAGGTAGAGAGGAACACGATCCATCAGCAGCACCGCTGGCAGCACAGCCCGGCCAGCAGGGAATTTTTCATCAGGGGCCCTCCGAGAGGAGGTGTACGTTACCGAGGGGGGAGAAAGGAGAGAACCTAAGCCAGGCTTTCATCCGCGGGGATATTGCCTAACCCGCGAGGAATCCTTTCATCAATAAATTACGAGAAGAATGGGAAAGTTTCGAAAGATCCGCCTGTTAACGTGCTCTCATCCGGCAAATTTAAGGAACATTATATTTTGGCCTGGGCTGCCTCGCAGGAGCGCGGAGGTGAGAACAGGCAGCCCGAGGAAGGTGAGACCCCTCCGCGTGTGGCGGGGCCGGGCCGGGCGCGGAGCATCCGTCAGCGGAGAGCCGAGGAGGCAAACGCGCTGTGACCGCTAAGCCGGGATTGAATAACGGCAGGAAAAACCCAGCAGGCGCCTTTTGTTCCCCCACCTGGCTGCCGGCCACGCCACGGATCCTCCCTTGGAAGGGTGGCCGTGGCAGAGCTGACATCTGGGCGGCTTTGTGACAGCTCCTGCCTGGCGCCCGCGGGGATCCCCAGCCCCGAGCCAGCCCCGGGCCTGCCACGGGTTTATCCCTCAGGAGTGACCCGCGCACGTCCCGAGGTGGCAGGGGTTGAAATGCTCGTCTCGGCTCCAGTTTAAATGCTCCTGGCTTTAATCTCTCATAACCTCTGTGTGACAGTGAAGAACAAAAGAGGTTTTAGCGCCTTTCCAGGAAGGTGCCAGGGCACGCTGTGGGTGCATTGAGCAAGAGCCTCTGTTCCTGGAGGGATTCCCTCCATGCCCGGGGCAGCAAAGTGGCTCCAGGATTGCACGTCCACGTCCCTGACCCTCGTCCCGCACTCCCCTCGCTTGTGTCAACTGGCACAGGCACAAGAACTAAGTCAGAACAGAAAGCAGAAGAATTCCGGGCCCTGATCGAACTCCCGCGGTGTTTACGGGGTGGAAACTTCCCCAGAAATGCAGATTTCCAAAGGCCTCTTGCTGTCGACGTGTTTTTGTTGCTGGTTTTTCAGGAATTCTGCACCACAAGTCGCCTGCTGCTGCTGACAATTGGGCAAATGGTTTTAGTGGCAATGAAAGGGGTCGTTTGTGAGGGGTGATGAGCAGGGAGCAAACCAGAGCTGGGATTTACAATCTGTTTGCTCCCATCCTGCCCTAATTTCCTCGTGTTTACTGCGTGCAAAGAGTTCTCCAAGTCCAACCTCAAGCACGTTGGCTTTTCCAGCTGGGCAGCACCAGCACAGGGAGCCTCGGCTGTCGGAGTTTTGGGTGCCTTGTGTCCATGGAATCATGGAATTGTGGCATCATGGCCTGGTTTGGGTTGGAAGGGACCTCAGAATCGTCTCGTTCCATGGGCAGGGCCATGGTAAATGGGAGTTGGACCCTCTTAGATCCCGCTGTCCACCTCATCATGAGCTCCCAGACTGCTTTCCTCCAGCTGTGCATCCTGTGCCCAGCAGAGCCTCTCCGGGGACAGTCATTCCGTAGCCAGCGTCGTTCCATGGTGGCACGCGGAGAAAATGTCCCCACAAAGCAAATTTCCCGTGGCCCACCGATCTGAAGCTCACACACCGTGAGCTTTCCTCTGTCCCAACCTGGCTTCCCCCCAGGAGAGAGAGAATTTCGGATCTTTTCCTGCAGAATCTGCTCTCGGTTTGGATGTTGGCAAGGAAGGGATGGCTGGGAGCCTTCCTAATAAATTCTGTTTTTCCAAAGCAATGAGGCCTTGCTGCAGAGCGAGCTGCTGAATTACAGCCTGGAGGAATCGCTGGTGTCAGCTTGGAGCAGCTCCGGATCGTCGTGAAGGGCGAGAGACAGGAGGAATTTTAGGTTTTTCAGTGTTTTGACTGGCAGGTTTTGCTTCATTTTGATCCTGACCATTGCAACCCCAGTAACTGATGCTGCAGGAATCCGTGATTAATATCCCAGTGTCCCTTTCTTGCATGAGAAGGAAAATGCTTCTACCATACGTTAGCAGCTTTTAGGGATCTTTAGGCTGGATTCCTTCAGAGTTTGTCTTCCAGAGGCATCCCAAATCTCCTACCARCCCTGAATCAGAAAGTTCAGGTGGTAAAAGCTTCAAAAGGAATAAATCCATTCTTTGCCCTACATTTCAGGCGAGAATATCCAGGATAATCTGCAGGATGGGTCCCTATGGATCATCCATTGCATGTGGGATTTGGTTGTCAAATCTCTGAATTCATCACTCAGGTTGACAGTTTCTGGGGGCTTTGGTCCTCCAGTTCTTTACAAACACAGAAAAACAGGGCTCTTCCCATGGCTTTGGATTTGCTCCGCTGCCGTTGCCTTGGGAATGTCATTTCAACCTCCTTAAACCTCAGCTCACCTCAAGGGATGGTGAGAAGCCTCAGTGATGTGGAACAAAGTCCTCCTAAAACCTTGAGCCGACCAAATGAGTTTTATCCCAATCCTTTATACCTTTATGGTATAAATCTGTAACTGTTTCCCAGGGATAATTTCCTAATTATATATTAGGAAGAAATTCCTGATAGGATAGAAAGATATTCCTAATAGGTGAGGGTGGGCAGGCCTTGGCACAGGTTCCCAGAGAAGCTGTGGCTGCCCCTGGATCCCTGGAAGTGTCCAAGGCCGGGCTGGAGCACGGCAGGGGTGGGACTGGRAGGGATTCAAGATCCTTTCCAACCCAAACCATTCCATGATCTGAAACGTCTTTTCCAGCCCCCATCCAGACCCGCGGGGTTTATCAGCCACGCGCGGATCTGGGGTCACGGGCAGCTCCACCAGCACGTCTTTGGTGCTGACCTTGTGGGGCAGGAGCGTAACAGGATCAGCAAAGCCGTGGACGTGCTGGGGCAGAGGGAAGGAGGAAGCCAGAGATCCCTTATCAGACAAATCCTGCCTCGGAGGTGCTTCCAACTGTTTGGAGCGGAGCCAAGCTCATCTTCGGAGCTCCGCTGCCAAAATTCCCACAAGGACTTATCTGATCCGYGAGGAAAGGGAGCAGCCTCCAGTGCTTCCCGCACAGTGGGGTGTCTCCCAGGGGAGGCTGGGCTGGGCTCGCACCTGCCTGCAGGAGAGGGGAAGCCAAAAACAGGAGCCAACATTTTTTGGAGCACGAATCCCCCGCGGAACGGCTGCGGCTCGGGCTGTGCCGACCACGGAGTCTGGGACCACTGGCCCAGACGTTCTCATCTTGGATTACGGATTCGGGTCTGGGAATATCAGACACCAGGTCAGGGACACCTTGGTGGTGGTGGCAGTTCCTGGAGCGTCCAAGGGTTTTCCTTGGGTTTGTGGCAGGGCCGTTATCTCCCTGGTTTGCTGGTGGGGATAAGAACAAGGATGGTGGTGGAATCATGGAATGGTTTGGGTTGGAAGGGGGTTAAAGGACAACATCAGTTAGATCAGTCTGCTCAGAGCCTTGTCCAGCCCGACGCTGGAAGTTTCCAGGGATGGAGGATGGAGAGGAATTCGGTAAAATAACTCTCCAAGTTGGGAGGAACTCCCAAAAATGCTCCCAYCTGCTCCAAAACCCCGCAGGCAGCTGCCCAACAACCAAGCCAAAGCCTGGGTGATTTTTTTTAGTTCATTTTATCTCCTGAGATGACCCAAACCAACCTGACTTTGGGTTACAGCTCAGTGAGCGAGGCAGGGGATGGGCACAGGGGGCTGGGAGTGGCGGTGAACATCGGGAGACAGGAATTCCTGGCCTCACTGAAGGGGCACATCCATGCCCAGGTGATAAGAGCCAGATTGCTGAACCAGGAAAGAAATGAAAACGGCGTTTATGAGTCAAACATCGTGTTTGGAGGAGCAAACCTCAACCTCACATCTGCCCTCGTGCTCAGATGGCAGCTGATTAAAAATCCAGGTATTACTCACCAGATTTTATCAACTTTCCACCCCTGAAGGGCCCCCAGATACCATCACCACGTTCAGTGTTCGCACGTTTTAATTTTGGGGCAGCCCGTGGTCTTGTTGGGAGATGTCAGCGCTCTGCCTTTCGGAGTCTGCCCACAAGAAACACCAATAAATGAAAAAAAMCATAAAAAACTGTAAATTCTGGAGAGAACCAAGTGGCAGGAGGTGCCTAACGAGGGTCGTGCTCACCCGTGTCCCCTCTGAGTTCTTCAGGATCTGATCAGATCGGGTTCCTTCACGTCTCAAACCGACTTGGAGGGTTTTGACAGCTCCAAAACACTCCRTGAACTTTGTCAGGCAGAGATTTTCAGGAGTCTGGGCTCCACCATGGTCTGGTGCCAGGAACCAGCACAATTCCTGCTGCCACTGCTGCCAGCTCCGGGGTTTTCCGATTTAATACGGGAAATGGTGACAGGGCCCTTCTGTCTTGGCCRTAATGAGGTGGGAAAATAATCCTGGCTGTAAAACTGGATTAACTGGTGAGCTTCACTCTCTAAAAGCTCGGGAGGGTCTGCCAGGTGTTCTCCAGCTCTTGGTGGGGAGAAGGAGAGTGGAGTTGGTTCTCCTGGTTGAGTTCTTCCATCTCCTGGATGAGCAGAGTGGGATCTTCTGGAGGATGTGCCCGGGTCTAATGTCAATCCCTGTGCTCAATCCATGAGTAATTCCTGGTTTAATGGTTGGACTCGGTGGTCCAGAGGGTCTTTTCCATCCCAAATGATTCTGTGGAGCCGTGGTCGGCCGGAGCTCAGATTAATTAACTTAAAGGATTAAAGGATTACTTGATCAGGGCTTCCTTCCATCCGAGGAGGGATGTGTGAGCCCCGTGCTGCAGGAAAAACCGCAGCTGCTCTCTAGGAAATTGGGAAAACGTGAGGAATACTCTCCTGGGAAAGCTGGACACGGATTATTGTCCACTAAGAGATGGGCAACGCTTTGGGATAGCCGGGACCAGGACCAGAGTGCGCCATTGACCCTCAAATTAGTGAATATCAGCTGTTAATTAAGAAAAAAGTCCGATTTGCTAACAATAGAGTAATTTTTACTTTATATTCCRCCATTTTGAGGCACTACCAGGGGAGAGACCGTAAGGCTGGAGGACACAAAGTGCTCCGGGGATTTAGGCTGAGCCAGAGTCTTGGCTTTTCCTCGCTGCTCCGTCGGCGAGCGAAGAGCGGGATCAGCCAAACGTGTTGCCTGCGTTTTCTTTCCTGAAGCTCCAAACCCATCCAAATCCCCCTTCAGCAGCTCAGGGTTTTTTCCTAGGACTGTCATTCCTGACTGAACCTATTTCTTTTTTTTAATTTCTTTTTTTTTTTTTTTCCTTGAAAATCCAAATCAATTCCGCCCGGAGCCTCCTCATGCCGGGAGCTCTTCCATTAATATCAGATGGGGAAGGCGGGCCAGGCCCTGAAAGTGGATATAGTTTGCATTTGAAGGAAGGTTTTGTGTATGAAACTGAGAAATGCGTCCCAGTCTGACACCGGTGATTGATTGCAGCTCTGCTAAAGATTAGCCAGACGTTTTAAGCACCGCAATTATTCATGTGTTCAGAGCTGGATCTATATTTAAACTGGGCCTAACAACGGGCGGACGCCGGGTTCTGCTCCCGCACAGGCCCCGCGCCGGAGCGGGGAGGGAAAATGCGATTTTTGGGGTTGGTTATTGGATTTTTCCACGGCGTTTCGGTGCCGTGGGAGTCTCCAGCACAGCCAGCCCCGTGCACACATGATGTCAATTAGGGTTGAGCCAGCCTTGGCACCACAAGGACGGAGTGGGACACGGCCGGGGAGGACAAGGGGGACCTGGAGGGGTCGTGGGGAGCAGTTTGTGGCTGGGGTCTTCATCAAAGGGCTCCCAGTAACACCAGCAGTCTCCAGGGCCTCGTGGGGAGTCTGGGCCCAGTGGTGTTTGCAAAGTGTTTTGGGATCAAGGAGAGAGTGGAAAGAGGCTGTAGGATAAAATCAGTTGGGTTTTTGGCCTTTCCTGCTGTTGGCGGAGGTGGAAACCCAAGCCAGGAGCTGATTGAGGGATTTCTGGTGATTTCCGGAGGTGGGCAGAGGGATAGTGGTGCTACTTTCTGCTCCACCAGTTCAGAAACCACCCCGAGGTGACCTCGTCTCAGTGCAGTTGTGCCCTTCAGTGACACATCTTGAGCCAGAGGTGCTCAGTTTCCACCTGGAAACGAGCAAGGACACCTTGCAAACCCCGAAATTGCCCCTCTTTGCCGGCTTTTACCATGGAATCATGGAATGAGTTGGGTTGGGGTGAACTTAAAGCTCATCCAGTGCCACCCCCATTCCATGGGCAGKGACACCTCCCACTATCCCAGGTGGATCCAAGCCCCAGTGTCCAACCTGGCCTTGGACACTGCCAGGGATCCAGGGGCAGCCACAGCTGCTCTGGGAATTCCAGCCCAGCCCCTCCCCACCCTCCCACACAGCAATTCCTTCCCAAGATCCCACCCCAABCTCCCCTTTCCCACTGGGAAGCCATTCCCTGTGTCCTGTCCCTCCAGCCCTTGTCCCCAGGCCCTCTCCAGCTCTCCTGGAGGCACTGAAAGGTGCTGGAGAGGGACCAGCTGAAGTTCTCCCTGGAGCCCTCTTCTCTCCAGGCTGGACATTCCCAGCTCTCCCAGCCTGGCTCCATGGGAATTTTTCATTCCTTGGAAGCTCTGCCTCAGGACCCAGCAATGCTCCCCACAGGCCTTTTCTTTCTCCGATTTCCCATCAGCATGAGCAAGCAAACCCTGGCTCACGGAGTTCGGTTCACTTGAAGGCTTATCCTGGAGATTTTTTGGGCAAAAACAATGGATTTGAGTCTCTGGATGACTTCTGAGAGGTCTGGGAAAGGTAACTCAGACAGCGGAGCCTCTCGCCAGCAAACCTCCATCAATTATTGACTCCRCTCCTCTCGCTGCCGGATTTGGAGAGCTCAGCAGATCAAAGGGAGGCTGGGACCCCTTGGCTTGGGGAGACGGGACGTGAACTGCCGGGAATGCTGCTGGAAAACCCAACCTTATGATGTGTTTCATTTCGGGAAGGCCCGGGGACAGCGCGGTCACGGCTCCGGGGTCGCGGCGCGGAGATTCCTCGGAGCATTCCTCACCCGCGGAGATTCGCAGCTCACGGCCAACGTTGCGACTCCTGCTGTTCCCTCAAAAAAATAGCTTTCACCACTTTCCCAGTGTTTTCTGGTGCCTTGGGAATTCCCAAATCCGATGAAACCTGCCAAGTAGATGAGGATGAGGATGATGAGGATGAGGGGGATGAGGATGAGGATGAGGATGAGGATGGACGTGTCAAACTCAGGGCGCGGCGTGGCCGTGAAAGGGTTCATTGGTTCATTGCCCCATTCCTGCTCTGCCAGTGGAATTCCTTGATGGAATTGATGGCGTAATTGAGTACAGGTGATTTTTTTTTTTTTTATTTAAAAATATGGAGATGTGTTGTTTTGATCCTGTTTTGGGATGATTTATCCCTGCAGCTGTTTGGGCTCTGGAGGAGTCTGGCTTCGCGTGCTCTCACCTCTTGTACATTGCAATATTAATAACCCTCCCTGTCCCTGAGTGGAATTCCATATTTTTTCCCCCAAATAACCAATTTTTGGGGGATGGTAAACCCTGCAGAATTGTCAATGGGTGTCCCAGAGCCTCGTGCTCCCACCACGGGTTTGGAAAGGGGGGAATGAAGCCTCAAAAGCCGATGGAAAAGGGGGATGTGAGGCGGGAGAGCAGCTTTAGTATTAATTAGTATTAATGAGCTGCAAAGGTCATTAAAGCCACAGGGAGGGGTTGGGAGCACCCAGGAATCTTTTTTGGGAATTATTCCTGCTCCATGATAACGCCCTCGGCCGCAGGGATTGCCCTGTGCTGTTACTGCTCTCTTCCCTGKGGAAAAAAAAAGGGAGGAAAAAGAAGAAAAGGGGGGAAAAAAGGGACAAAAGGGAGAGAGAAATGAGAAAATGGGGCAAAAAGGAAGAAGGGGAGGGGAAAGAAAAGGAAAAGAGGGAGGAAATGAAAAAGGGGGGAATGAAAAGGGAAAAGAAAGGAAAAAAGGGGATAAAAATGGGGGGAAAGATAAAGGGGAGGGGAAAGGAAAAAAATGAAAAAAGGGGGAAGAAAAAAGGAAAAAAACAACAAGACAAAAAGGGGGGAAATAGAAAAAAGGAAAAGGGAGGAAGAGAAAAAGGAGGGAAAAGGAAAAATGAAGGAAAGAAAAAAGGGACAGAAAAAGCGAGG
>RAHM01000332.1:734975-746751 GCA_003713295.1 Parotia lawesii
TCCATGATCCTCTGAACCAGGCAGGAGATGTTTGGCACCTTTTTGCCCAGGGTACCGGAGGCAGTGCACAAGCCCCATCCCTGTATTTTCCCCTCTAAATCCCTGTATTTTTCCCTACAAATCCCTGTATTTTTCCCTACAAATCCCTGCATCTTCCCCAAGCCGCGTCGCCCCTGGGAGGGAGCTGCCAGCAGGAGCTTCGCTCCACGTGTTCCTTTGGCTCAGGGAAGGGGACGAGTGGAATTTATGATGCCGAGAGCCCCCATTGTCAGGATTTCCAAATCCAACATGTGCTGGGCTTGGAAAAAGTTGGTTTTGTTCCTGCAGTTAAAGCAGCACAGAAACATCCGACGGACGAGGTGCTCCAGGCTCCGTGGATCACGGAATTCTGCCTTGCAGGCGTTGATAAACTGGGTTTTGCTAGGCTGGGGTTTAGATTTTCGGGGTTTTAAAGCTGCTGTAGGTTGGCGTTTGGGGCTGGGGTTTGGTTCTGGGCACCCTGCTAAGAAATGGAAGTCGTGACCCCGAACTCTGCGTGGCCCTGAAGATTTGCTGACAGAAATTTTGGCCTCCCAGACAAAAGGGAGGGGGAAAAAATTCCAAAAAATGAAGCAGGTGAGGTCATGAGGAGGTGAAAGGAGGCTGAAAAGTGGGAATGGGGCTGGGATAAACCCGGTGATGGCTCAGGAGGAGCAGAGCAGCACGGCCAAGTTCTTCTTGCTCAAAAAAAAAAAAGGGAAAAAGGGATATTTAGGGAAGTAAAAATGAGAATAAAATTAGGAATACAGAGGTGAGACYCTCCAAGGGGAGGGTTTTATGTTTGCCATGGAGCCAGCTTGCAATTCCCAATGGTGTTCCCAAAAAAGGACCTCCAGCCCTCATTCCACTGCCATTGTCCCTTGGATGTCCTGGGTGCTGCCAGCKGCAGGCGCGGCTTTCCCTGGGAATGCTCAGGGACCTGGAGCCGAACCCATCCAAGCACCAGCGAGGCTTGGGGGTGTCACCTCGGGGGTGTCACCTTGGGGGGTCATCTCGGGGGTGTCACCTCAGGGATGTCATCTCGGGGGTCACCTTGGGGGGTCACCTTGGGGGGTCACCTTAGGGGGTCACCTCAGGGGTGTCACCTTGGGGGTGTCACCTCATAGATGTCATTTTGGGGATGTCACCTTGAGGATGTCACCTCAGGGGTGTCACCTTGGGGATGTCACCTCGGGGGTGTCACCTCAGAGGTGTCACCTCAAGGGGGTCACCTCAGGGACTTGCACAGGGGCTGGATGTGCTTTTGCCAACTGACCCCAAATCCCTGGAAGTGTCCAAGGCCAGGYTGGACAGGGCTTGGAGCCACCTGGAACAGGAGAAGRTGTCCCTGCCCRTGGAACTGGGTGGGATTTAAGGTCCCTTTCCACCCAAACCATTCCAGGATTCCATGAAATCAAGGGGAAGCATCAACCGCCATCGATTTGTATCCATGAGGGGGAAGGAGCTGGAAAACTGAGCTGGAATTTGCTCCGTGGCCATACTGGGTTGTCCCAGCATTGGGTGTCTCAGGGCAGACCTGGCAGCCTGATACTGCTCTGAGGTGCAAGAAAATKTCCAGGGAAAAACCAAGAAAATTTCCAGGGAAAAACCATCTCTGGAAGGATAATTTGTACCCTAAACCAGGGTTTGATAATCCTTAAAAAAAAATCCATTTACAGAGCTGAGGAGAAGGAAGAGATTTATTTATATAAAATAAAGTTATTCAAGTTTTCTGCTGCAGAATTCCCACTTTTTAGATATCGTTAATATTCCGGAAAACTAAAGCAGGGTTGAAGTGATTTGCTCCAAGTCCCATCAACTCCAGTTGAGGACTCTGGTGATAAACTGCCGAGGAGTCCGGGATTTTGGGGTTTATCCTTAAAAATCCACAGAAACCACGTATTTCCAATCCTTATCTGTGCCATTGGAGAGGTCTAGGGTGAAGTTTTCCTGGGAATTGATTTTTAAATAAGGATTTTCTCTGTTATTTTGAGCGCTGTGGGTGGGATTGTTGGTGGAGCAGGTGAGTGGTGGGATCCCGGTGATCCYGTGGGATGCTCCGTGGGTGTTCCCTGAGAACACCTGGCCACAAAAGCTCCTGGATTGAGACTCAGATCCGCCTTGTGGGGCTTCCTCAGCAGGAGATGGGACCCAAAGTCTCCATGACTTTATGCAAGGTGCGAATTTATCGATTCCGTGCTAGGTTTTGATTTWAGGGGAAATTTCTCCATGGGAAAGGTTCTCCAGCCCAGGGCAGCAGTGGAGTCCCCATTCCTGGAGSGGTTTAAAATCCCTGTGGATGTGGCACTTGGGAATGTGGTTTAATGGTGGGATTGGCAGTGCTGGGGAACTCAATGGTCYTAAAAATCTTTTCCAACCTCAATAATTCCATAATTTTACGTTTCTGTCTCTGCTTGCTGTTAGGGCCAAATCCTTGGGATTTCCTTCAGTAGTCCCGTTTTGCCCTGCATCAGGTGGGATGTTTCCTATGGAAAGAGGATTTTTCAGTTGTTTTAGCAAGATTTCTTTTAAAAAAGGAAAAAAAATCGAGCCTGGTGTCTTTTGGGGGCCCCCTGTAAGGTTTTATGGATCCGGTGCCTTGAGCTTGGTTTGTGCTGGATGAGCTCCTCTTCCACGTGCTGGGAAAGAGGCACTTTTTGGTTTTCCCCTGGAATTTGAAGCCCTGGGAATGGCTGAGTAACCAACCCAACCACGACAGGGGTATGAGGGGTGCAGGGAGATCCCTCTGAGGGAAGATGTTGGTCACCGTGCCATTTGTGCCGTCACAAGCCATCGGTGGCAATCCTTGGCCACCCTGGTCTTCAAAAGTGCCGGGAGTGGTGGCATCCCCTGCACGTCTGTCCCAGCTGCCACCAGAGCTCTTCCACAGCTGGATGTCGGCGTTAATTGGTTTTAATTCCAGCAGGAATTCCCCGCTCCTCCTTGGAGAGGCTGTGAGGGTGATCAAACAGTGGGATGGGTTCCCGGAGAAGCCGTGGCTGCCCCTGGATCCCTGGGAGTGTCCAAGGCCAGGCTGGACGCTGGGGCTTGGATCCACCTGGGACAGTGGGAGGTGTCCCTGCCCATGGATGGGGTGGGACTGGGTCATCTTTAAGGTCCCTTCCAACCCAAACCATTCCATTACTCCGTTATTCCCTTTTTTCCTTATTTCTGCCCTTTCTCAGCAGACTCTCCTAATTTTTCCCGCTAAGTCCCTTTTCTTCATTTGAACGTCGGATTTAATATCCTGAACTCAGACTTCTGTTATATCCCCCAAATCCTTCATTCCCACACAAACATTCCCACAGTTTTTGACCAGCCAGAACGTGTTTCCTGGGGAGATAACCCCAGAATCGTTGAGGTCGAAAAACACATAAGGAACACTACTGGTTATCCAGAGAAGCTGTGGCTGCCCCTGGATCCCTGGCAGTGCCCAAGGCCAGGCTGGACACTGGGGCTTGGAGCACCCTGGGGTAGTGGGAGGTGTCCCTGCCCATGGCRGGGGTGGGATTGGATGGGCTTTGAGGTCCCTTCCAGCCCAAACCATTCCATGATTCCATATTATCCCCCACAAGGCGGATTTCAGGGTCTTCTGGAAGTTCTAAAACCAATCTCCTTTTCCCCGGAGCCGTGGGACACGTCCCTGCCTTTGCTGTTGATTCCTTGCCCCAGCCAAGCAGGACCCRGCTCCTGATCCTCTTTTCCAAGTTCCAAATCCCGTGGCTTCGCTTCTCCTGCTGCTTTTGGCGTGTCTGGGTCCCACTTTGTCGGATCCTTCTCTCTCCTCCATCCCTCCATCCTCACGTTCCTTCTCCGTCCCCAGCCACGATTCCGCTCGCCGAGCGCCCGGAGAAGGGAATAAATCGTGCAGAAAGAGCTTCCCTGCCTCCGAATTCCCTCTGGATCCCCTCTTGTGTGGGGTATAATTAATGCTGCCGTTGTTCTCCTCGGTTTGTATATTTAGATGGCCTTTTTGTTTAAAGTTGGTTCCTCGCTGCTCCTTGGAATATCTCTCCGGAGAGGGAAATGGATGATATTCCAGCGGCGGCTCGGCCACAATATGCACTAAATAAACAGACCGGCTAAAAAACACCATAAAGGCCCCTTTGTCCTGATGGATGGCAAAAAAGAGGGGGGGAAAAGCTCTCCCAGAAGGACGGTGGGGAGTGAAACTTATCTGGGAGATCTCCCGTCGCTCCGATTGTCCCRGGAAGTGCCCTAAATTAAACACTTCCACCCGTCAGCRCTCACCTCAAGCGTCACCCGGCTCGAGGGGCTGAGCGGAGGGGATGGGCTGGAGGATTCCCAGGAGCAGCCAGGGCCGTGCCGGGCAGGGCTCCGTGCGGGAGCGCCGGGATAATGGGCTGCACATGGATATCGATTAAATGACAGCGCTGCCTCCTCACAACATTGATCTTGGCTTCGGGCTCCGCCGGCCCCGGCCCCRGCGGGGGCTCGGCTCAGTTATCTCAGTTTAATGATCGAGTTTCCATCTCTGCTGCGAAAGTCATTTGTATTCCAGAGGCTTTGGAGCGGGGAGAGCGGAGGGGGGATACGGGAGCACCCAGCGATGCGCAGGGAAGGCTGAGAGACCTCCCGGATGTGTCTCTGATCCGTGATGAAGCTGAATCCCGAGGTTTGCAGCTCCCTGGTGTCGATAGAAGCTCCACCAGCCTGGAGCTGGTTGTGTTTTAATTTTTTAATTTCTCCTTGACCTGGTTCTATTTTAATTTTTTAATTTCTCCTTGACCTGATTGTGTTTCAGTTTTTTAATTTCTCCTTGACCTGGTTCTATTTWAATTTTTTAAYTTCTCYTTGGCCTYCTGGTTGGAGTAGAATAATTTCATGGAGCTGTGGTGACAACAGCCCAGGCTCAGCCTGTGCTGGTGTCAGATGGTGGCGCTTCCATCAGGGAAGCTCTTGGAACCTTATCAACCTTGGGGACTCATCCTGAGGAGGAGCAATCTCAATTAATTATTAATAATTGGGTAAAACAACACCGTGAATGAGTGMAGAAATCCTGCGTGCAGGCAGGCACGAGATGATGCTGATTTTGGGGCGCGAGTTCAGCGCTGGGTTAATGGCTCTGGGTCTGGAGATATCTCGGGAACGTCCCCTCAGCGTTAGGGGATCGAGGAATAAACTCGGAGGAAAATTTGAGGCATCGGTAGGGATGAAAATACCGGGTCTGAAATCACGGCAAAAGCTGCTGGGCCAAAGGAGTCGTTAAATCAAGATGGGTTTTCATTAACAACATCGTGACGAGTTTGGGAATGGCTGGGAAGGCTGAGGAATGGCCAGTTTGGGAATGGCTGGGAAGGCTGAGGAATGGCGAGGTGGGAATGGCTGGGAAGGCTGAGGAATGGCCAGTTTGGGAATGGCTGGGAAGGCTGAGGAATGGTGAGTTTGGAATGGCTGGGAAGGCTGAGGAATGGTGAGTTTGGGAATGCCTGGGAAGGCTGAGGAATGGTGAGTTTGGAATGGCTGGGAAGGCTGAGGAATGAAGAGTTTTGAATGGTTGGGAAGGGTGAGGAATGGCCCGTTGGGAATGGCTGGGAAGGCTGAGCAGGAGGAGAGCGGCTGAGGGAGAAGGTGAGGAAGGAATTGCTGAATGGAGCTGCAGCAAAGCACCCCTGGGATGGGGTTTGTAGGTCCTGTCCTTGTAAAGAATCCAAAATTTTGCAGGATTTGGATCCGAACTTTGAAAAATCATGGTCACCTCTCAGCATTCTGTAGGGAAACAGCTTTAATTTTTTGGGATCTCCCTGCAGGCCATGGGAATGGTGCTCCCAAGGCATTGATAAGGTTGAATGGGATAATTTTTTTATTTTAGGAACATTCCGGATGGATTCAGGCCCCACACCTTGGGGTAGAACTGTTAGCCGGGAACACCTTTGTGCCTCAGTTCTCCGTCTTCACACGGATGCTGATTTTTCATCTTTCCTCCCTTTATTAAGCGCTTAAATTTAGGAGGGATTCGGGATGGATGTAGGGACGGATATGGGGATTGATGGATATTTAGATATAAATAGATATAGGTAAATATAAACCTTGATTTTGGCTGTTTATGGGCTGTGGTGTCTCAATCTCAGTGCAGGGTCGGTAGGGAAATATTTCCCTTCTTCCCATCTCCATCCCCATCATCTCCATCTCCATCCCTTGTTTCTCTCCTCTTCCATCAGGAATTCCCCTTTCAATTTTTTTATTCCTTAACAATGGAGAGCCCAGTTACGCCGGTTTGCTCTTTTCCAGTGCTGGGAAGGTACGGAATCAACTGGGAAAAAAAGATGGAATGTAATTGTGCTCCTGGAAGAGGGGATGGAGGGAAGATGGTTGAACCTGGGGGGCTTAGGATGGGAAAACCCCTCTGGGATCATGGAAGCCTCATAATTAATACTTTCCACTATCCCAGGGTGTTCCAAGCCCCAGTGTCCAACCTGGCCTTGGACACTGCCAGGGATCCAGGGGCAGCCACAGCTGCTCTGGGAATTCCAGCCCAGCCCCTCCCCACCCTCCCACACAGCAATTCCTTCCCAAGATCCCAGCCCAAGCTCCCCTTTCCCACTGGGAAGCCATTCCCTGTGTCCTGTCCCTCCAGCCCTTGTCCCCAGTCCCTCTCCAGCTCTCCTGGAGCCCCTTTAGGCCCTGCAAGGGGCTCGGAGCTCTCCCTGGAGCCTTCCCTTCTCCAGGGGAACATACCCAGCTATCCCAGTCTCCCTCCAGACACTCTTCATGACCCTTCTCTGGACTCTCTCCAGCAGCTCCATGTCCTTCCTGTGTTGGGGACACCAGACCTGGACACGGAATTCCAGGTGGGGTCTCAGGAGAGCGGGATAATCCCATCCTTGTAGGAGTTTTCCAGCAGACATGGTGCGCTGGTGCCACTGCTCGTGGACTTCCTTCCCAACCCCATTCCAGTGGCAGATACCCGAAATCCAGCTGGGAGCACCATATCCCCCCCGCCAGCTTCCAAACTTCAGCCTCAGCCCCACGCCAGCCCGGCAGTTTCAAGGAATTTCGGTGGCTCCTAAAAACCCAACCCCCTTTCCTGGGCCGTGCTCTTGGAAGGTAATTCCAGGGAATATTGCCGGACTCCGTGGGCTCTGCGTGCTGGTAGCTCTGTTGTGATGGAATGCGCTGAACCGAAACGTTCCGTGTTCTTGGAGCCTTTTCTTGTGGTCAGCGCCAGAGATTTCTGATTAATAAGGAAAACAGGACGGCTTCCTCCCTCCGAGGGGCAGGGATTAGAAAAATTAAGCAACAGGGCTGAGGAGAAGCCTGGAGGGAGAGAGAAGAGTGATAACAAAGGAGAAGAGAGGAAGAATAATAAGTGTGGATCCCAAAAAACAGTGGGGAGGGAAGCGGCTTCCAAGAGGCAGAAGGAGCCGGACTGGAGAAGGGTTGGATTGTTGAAGATGCACAGCGGATTTGCTGAGCATCTTTCTCAATATGTTTTCAAAATTTTTTCAGTGTTTTTCAATATTTTTTCAATGCTTTTCAATATATTACGATGTTTAAATTATTTTCCAATCTTTTTTCAATTTTTTCAATATTTTTCAATTTTTTTTCAATTTTTTTAAAGCTTTTCAATATTTTACAACATTTTAAATTTTTTTCCAGCATTTTTTCAATTTTTTTTCAATTGTTTTCAATATTTTCTAATATCTTTCAATATTGTTTCAATGTTTTTCCAATATTTTAAAATATCTGAAGTGGGAAACGTTGCTGTCCTGGAAGTGACATCCATAGGGAGTCTGGTCTCCCCTTCCCTTCCCGCACCTTCCCTTCCCTTCCCCACCTCTGACATCTCTCCTTGCCCGTTTGGATTTTAGGGAAAGGATTGATCCTTTTAGGTATGAAACCAAATTAAAAATACCCCGGAAAGCCTCATTTTCCTGAGGAATTAACCCAAAAAAGGAAGGAGCTGGGAAGGCAGGAGAGCGGCTCATCCGCCAGATCCACACTCCATTTCAAAACCATGGAATCGTTAGGTTGGAAAAGCCCTCCAAGACCATCAAATCCAACCTTGGGACCGCGAGGACTCGGGATCGGCAGCCGGGAGCGAGGGGGATGAGGGAGGGATGGATGCAGGAGCAGCCCTGAGTCACGGACGGGGTTTGTGAACTCCCGTGAAGAACAAAGTCGTTCCCAGAGGAATTCTGATGCTGAGCAGCCGTTTGTGGCAGGAGATCCCTGTTTCCCGACTGAACCCCATCGCCCTCCCCGAGTGTTCTTCCCTTTCCAAATGTCCTTCCCTAATGAACCAGAAACACATGGAGGTTTTTTTTGCCCGAATTCCAGGTTAATTTGAAAAAGGCCGTTTCCATCAGGCGTTCTGTACACAAAGGGCTCCGCGTTACCACTGCAGAAAATTCAATTGTAAACTCCCAACTGAGGCCTTGGGGGGGAAAGAAACGAGAGACGGGAGCCGGCCCCTCTTCCCGGCTCCGCCGGGAGCCTGGCAGGGAGCAGGGAAGATTCCTTCCCTTCAACTTCCATAAACCTCAAAGGACGTCTCAGATCCTTGTCCTTATCCGTGACTCCGGCCTTGCTCAGATTCCCAGAGTTCAGTGACTTCTTTGAGACGAATTGGGGATTTTGCCCCTTTTTTCCTGCTGATTTCAAGGAAGCTGTTCCTAAAAAAAAAACATAAAAAATGGGATTTATGCCGTTTCTGATCCTAGATCTTAATTACTGCTAATTATTGCAATAAATCTGTCTCAGTGGCTGAGACTGCAGCTGTGGCAACAAGTCCAGGTGGAGCAGCACCTTCTCAGCAGTTCCCTGAATGAGCTGGATTCTAATTCCTCAAACCTGCAGGGATCTGTGTGGGAAGGGATTGGGAGCAGACCTGGGAGAAGGATTTGGGATGYTGTGGATGAGGCTGGAATGGCCCAGCCCAGACCCCCCCATCCCCRGGCTGATCCCAGCGTGGGCAGCAGGAAAGGTGGGAATTCTGTCCCTGGGCCCCCTCAGGTGAGACCCCACCTGCAGAGCTGCCCCAGCTCCTGGATTCCAAATTCAGGAGGACGTGGAGCTGCTGGAGAGAGTTCAGAGGAGGCCCCGGAGCTGCTCCAGGGCTGGAGCCCCTCTGCTCTGGAGGCAGGCTGGGAGAGCTGGGAATGTTCCCCTGGAGAAGGGAAGGCTCCAGGGAGAGCTCCGAGCCCCTTGCAGGGCCTAAAGGGGCTCCAGGAGAGCTGGAGAGGGACTGGGGACAAGGGCTGGAGGGACAGGACACAGGGAATGGCTTCCCAGTGGGAAAGGGGAGCTTGGGCTGGGATCTTGGGAAGGAATTGCTGTGTGGGAGGGBGGGGAGGGGCTGGGCTGGAATTCCCAGAGCAGCTGTGGCTGCCCCTGGATCCCTGGCAGTGTCCAAGGCCAGGTTGGACATTGGGGCTTGGAKCMGCCTGGGACAGTGGGAGGTGTCCCTGCCCATGGATGGGGGTGGAATGGGATGGGATTTAAGGTCTCTCCCAACCCATTCCATGATTCCATGATTCCCTGGTTCCATGTAATATAACATATTATGTGTAATAAGTTTATAACATAATAAACCCCATAAACAGCATTATCTAATATTACCTATAACCATATAAAGTTCTATATAATTTTTATACATAACACAATATAATCAACCCAGTTCAATCCGATATCCAGCCTAATCCTTTCCAAAGGAAATGGAGACCCRGGCTCACACGGCCTGGGAGTTTTGCCTGTGCTTTTCCCTCTCGTCTCCTCCCAGCACTCCTGGAGTTCACTGCAATCCCACCAAGGGTGGAGGGTTCTTAAATTACTCCCAGTTTCATGGAAATTGGAGAAGAGGGGAAGTCCAGCGTTATCCCTGGAGAGGGGCTCACGCTTCGTTGCTCCCTAGAATCCAGCAGGAAGGGAGTTCCACAGATGGGATGAGGATCAGATGGGATAAGGTTGGCCYGTCCCTGGATCAGGGATCGATCACAAGATGTAAAGTTAGATAAAACTGTAATTGTTCAATTTGGTGTTCACTGAACACTTCTTTATCTCAGGGCTCGGTGCCTTTTAGGAGCCCCAGGATGACTCTGGAAGTTACTTAACCCTTAATTCCCACGGGCTCTAATTAATTTAGTTCTTATTGAAGCTGCTGATTTTCAGCATCTCTGAAATCAGATCTGGGCTTTATTTGCTCATCTTTTATTTCCTCCTCTTTATTTCCTGGGCTTTATTTGCTCCTCTTTATGTCCCAGAGCATTCCAGGGCTCGGCTCACCCAGGGCAGCTCCATCCCTGGGTCTGAGAGGTTCTCTGGGATGCCACGGAGGTGAATCCAGGTGGGAATCAGGCTCTGCTCCCGGGGAACAAGGACAGAACAAGGAGAAACGGCCTCAAGCTGTGCCAGGGGAGGTTTAGGTTGGAATTAGGGAAAAATTCTTCCCGGAAAGGGTGGTCAGGCATTGGAACTGCCCATGGAAGTGATGGAATCCTCATCCCTGGAGGGATTTAAAGCTGTGTGGGTGTGGCACTTGGGGACACGGAGCAGTGGTGGCCTGGGCAGTGCTGGGRATGGTTGGACTCYGTGGTCTTAAGGMTCTTTTCCAACCCGAACAATTCCGTGTTCCTGTGATTCTGAAGCAGCTTTGCTTTTCCCTCTTGCCCATCCCACCTTTTCCCGCCTGCTTTCAGCATCAGACCAAGCAGAGGATTAAAAACCCGTTGGATTCCCACTTCCACTGACGTTCCTTCCACATCTTCTCCATCCACGAGGATTTTCCTTTTTCCTTYGCGTTTTTCCTAAACTCAGCGTTCCCGTTGATCAGTCGTCCAATCAATTCCTTAAATATTCTTTATTTCCTGGCTTTCCTGGAGGCTTTTTTGCCCATCCCAGGGCCGGGCTGGGCTGGGATTTAGGTGGGCAGAGGAGCTGCCGATCCCTCGTTGGGATGCAGGGAAATGCAGGAGGTCACGGAGCCGCAGCCTAAATAAGTGATGGGATGTCATGAAAAATTCCTCTTGGAGCACAAGGAGAGCTCGGCACCTGCCAGGAGCTTGCTTGGCTTTTATTTATTTTTAATTTTCCCTCTCTTTTTGAATTCCTTCTGTATTTTATTCATGTTACTGTCTGGGCAGGCTCAGGGGGTTTTGGGGCCATGCAGAAAACAGGGATTTTTTTAAGGAAAAAAGAGGATCAGACACAGAGAGGGGAGGCACAAAGCCAGAAGAAAAGTGGGAGAAAGCAGGAATGAGAAATGAGGCTGGGAGAGAGCCTTGTTAGCAACAGGGCGGGATGAGCAGCAGCATAAAACAGGAATTTSTCCATTCCATGGAGTTTTCAGGGGTGCAGGAAGCTCCGTGCATCCATCTTCTCCCTGGGTTGGATATTTGGGATGCCCCAGCTGGGTCTGCTGGAGGTGGGAAGTGGATCCCATCCTTCCCGGGATCACAGCAGGGCTCTGGGATCTCCGAAGCTCCCAGGCTCACCCAGGGGTGGGAGCAATCCTGCCCAGTGGGAATCGTGGTACCCCTGGCACTGGAAATGGAACCAATGGAGCCATTGCCTCTGGGATGGATGGAATTCCATCCCACGTGGATCAGGAGATGAGAGGGGGCTGGGGTACAGGCAGCCAGGCAGGCTCTTCCTTCTGACTCTGAATTTGTGGGATAAGAGGCCTCTCTCCCTTGCTCTTCCAACGTGCTCAGATCCCACTCCTTCCCTGTGCCTGAATTTATGGATATCCAGGTGTTGTATCCATGTATTTTGATAGGGTCACTCTGGCATCCGCTGG
>RAHM01000332.1:747002-766814 GCA_003713295.1 Parotia lawesii
CCTTCCCTTCCCTTCCCTTCCCTTCCCTTCCCTTCCCTTCCCTTTCCCTTTCCCTTTCCCTTTCCCTTTCCCTTTCCTTTTCCTTTCCCTTTCCCTGTCCTTTTCCTTTCCTTTCCTTCCCGCACCTTCCCTATTCCCATTCCCATTCCATCATTGGAAGTCTGGAATCCCATTCCCGTTCCCGTTCCCATTCCATCATTGGAAGTCTGGAATTGCTCCTGTCCTGAGGCATCCCATCAGGAGGTTGGGAGGCCACCAAAATCGCCGCCAGAAGTTCCTCTTCCCTGGACAGTGACCCTTGGAATTGGGGTTGGGATCTCTGGCTCTGAGTCCCGGGAGAAGGATCTGATGAGGATTTGACATCTAAAAAGCATGGAGGGAGCGGCTTGGAAGGGCAGCTGGAAAACCAGTGCCAGGCTCGTGGTTCCTTGACGGTTTTGCCCCGGATTTTGCCGTCCCCCGTCCCCGCTCCTTTCTCTGGGAGCAGCTTCTGGCTGCAGCTTTAATCCTGCTTTTTTTATTTCCTGAAATAATTCCCTTTTTTTTTTTTTTTTTTTGTGACTAACAATGACCTCAGCTGTTTGTTTAAGGAGTTCATAACCCCTCAGAAACGTTCCAACAACCCCAAGGAAGTTTCCAAGGAACCCTTGGGTTGGGAGCCTCTGGCATCGATCGGGGCTTCTGCTTTATGTTCCTATCAAACAATAACGAAATTAGAAGGGAAGGAGAAAATAAACACGTTTGGGGTAAATAAAGACAAATTTATTTGTCTCCAACGCCGCTGTTGGAGCTCAGGGAAGGGCCAGCAGACGGCTTGGCCCGGCCGCTGCTCCTTCCTGCCAGGAAAACGTGCTGGGAAGGGGGGAATGAGGCAACAAAACCTTGATGGAAACACACAGGCCTCAGTTTGGGTGGAAAATGCCCTGAAAAGGGGGTTTGGCTTAACGAGGCTGCTTAGGCTGGGCTTAAAGCTGAGCTGGGCTTAGTTTAGGCTGAGTCCACTGAGGTCACGTCAGTTGGAGAAATTCTGGAGGGGCTTTGCTGGGTTTGGAGCGTTTTACCCATCCCGAAAGAGGTGGGAGTTGATGGCTCCATCAGACCTGGAACCGGGAGTTCCGTGCCCAAGTCCCGGAGACAGATCCCTGATTCCAGGGAATCCAGGTGGCAGATCCCAGACTCTGTGCCCATTTCCCAGTGACAGATCCCTGACTTGGTGCCCAGATCCTGGTGGCAGATCCCTGATTCCAGTTCCCAAATCCAGGTGGCAGATCCCTGATTCCAGTGCCCAAATCCCAGTGGCAGATCCTTGACTCTGGTTCCCAAATCCAGGTGTCAGATGAGGATTCCATGGATGAGTTTGGATCTGCTTTGGCAAATCCTCCTCTGAAATTCCATCTACATTAAATTTCTTTAGAATTTTCTTTGCTATTATTTTTATTTCCTGTCTTCTCTTTTTCCTTTTTTTTTTCTTTTCCTAATTTTTATTTTCCCTGTTTTCTCTTTTCTTTTTCCCTCTTTCCCTTTTCCTTTGTTTTTGCTTAATTTTTCTTTCATTTCCTTGTTGCTTTTTTCTTTTTCTGCTTTTTCATTTTTCATTTTCGTTTTTCCTTCTTTTTTTCCTTCCTCCTTTTCCTACTTGCTCTTTTTCTTCCTTTTTCCTTCCTTTTTCTTTCTTTTCTCTTCTTTCCTTTTTCCTTCCTTTTTGTTTCTTTTCTCTTCTTTCCTTTTTGTTTCTTTTCTCTTCTTTTTTCTTTCTTTTCTTTCTTTTTACTTTATTTTTTCTTTCTTTCTTTTTCCTTTTTTCCTTGATTTTAACTTTTTCTCCCTTTTTCCCACTTCCATATTTACTCCAACCTCCCCAGCGCGGTTTTCTTCCATTTCAAAATTTTCTTCATTCCCCAGAATTCTGGAAAACACCTTCCTTGGAGATGCTGCTGATCTTTGGGACAGGAGGAGCATCAGATTTAGGGAACAGCTGTGGACCTTATCCTTAACCAGAACTTTTTTGGGATCCATCCCCTCCTTTGGGAACCACTCCCACCCCAAACCCTCAGATTTCCAGCCCCAAAAGAGTTCTTAAAGGACTTTTTTAACCCCAAAAGGGACTTTTTATTCTTCCCCCATCACTGCCCTGGTGTCGAATTCCCCAATCTAGGGGGACACCACCCTCCTCCCTTATCACCTTTTCCCCCTGGGAATCGCTTTGGAATGGGGCGAGAGCTCCTCGTGCGCATCCTAAACCATTTCCTCCCGGGATTTCTGCCCTGGAAGTCGCCGCAAAGGGAATTTCGCGGCCTCCGGGCCACTCCTCTCCCTCCTGCTCCAGCTCTTGGCACCCAGAGTTCCCTTTGTTTGTACCTTTCCAGGGCTGTGACAATGAGCGCGGGGCCATCCAGGGGTTACTGTGACACTCCAAGGAAAAAGCCTTGGCTTTTGTTTTCCAGAGGTTCTTGGGTTGCTTTTATCTCCAACAAATATCCATAAATCCTGCCGGGGCTCCCCATGCCCGGAGCTGTCTGGCGGGTGCAGCCACGGGATCAAATCCTGCCCTCAGCTCCTGCTCAGCATCGTTTCAATCCCAGGAATGTGTGTCCTGTAGGATTTGGGGCTTTTAATTAATTAGGAGCCGGACTTGGGTCATCCAGGGGTTTTTTCCATGTTGCCGAAAGCGTGGCACGTTCTCCACTGGAGTTTCTGACTCCACGCTTTCATTCCTTGCAAATTCCAAGTTCCTGAAATGGTTTGGATACACCAAAAAGGGAACAGGTTCAAATAAACTCGGGATTTTCTCTGGAGCTGGAGGTTCTTGGAGGGGGAGGGGGTCTGGCCGTGCTCCCAGGCAGACCTGGTGTGAGTGGGAATTTTAAATCCTCCTMTTTTGCCATGGAATCATGGAATGGGTTGGGTGGGAAGGGACCTTGAAGGACCTGGTTCCACCCCTTTTCCTCACCTTCCCTATCCCCAAGGGTGTAGGGCTCCAAGCCCCATCCAGCCTGGTCTGGGACACTCCCGGGGATGGGGCTCTTCTTTGGGAAACCTCTTCCAGGAGCCGGGAAGGGGCTGGAGAATTCCTGAGGGAGCTGGGAAAGGGGCTCAGCCTGGAGAAAAGGAGGCTCAGGGGGGACCTTGTGGCTCTGCACAACTCCCTGACAGGAGGGGGCAGCCGGGGGGGGTCGGGCTCTGCTCCTGGGGAACAGGGACAGGAGGAGAGGGAACGGCCTCAGGCTGGGCCAGGGGAGGCTCAGGGTGGATGTTGGGAAAATTCCTTCCTGGAATGGGCTGTCCAGCCCTGGCACTCACCAAAGGTGGAATCTCCATCCCTGGAGGGATTTAAAGGCCACGTGGATGTGGCACTTGGGGACATGGGGCAGTGGTAGCCTCATCACCCGCCCTTCCCAAATCCCATCTCCTGGCTTGTCCCTGGAACCATCCAAGGATTTATTTTATATTTTAGTTTCTATTTTTCCCCCCATGCCACCCCTCCTAGAGGACGCTCTGGTGGCTTCTCCTTCACCCCGAGCACCCCAAGGACCTTCAGGCCATCTCCAGAGGGTCCTGCTGCCTCAGCCCTTGCCCCTAATGAACAATCAAGAAGTCTTTAATTAGCAAAGCCAGATTTCTGGAAGCAGAAAAGGGTCACGGAGCCACCGGACCACCCGCGGGTTCCCGCGTCCCGCAGGTGTTTGACTCCTTGGAGCAAGGAGACCCAATCCTTTTGTTTCCAATAAAAAAAACCCCACGGAGAAGCAGTTCCAGAGCCGAGGCTGCCTCCTGCAAAGCCGGGCCAGGGCTCTGCCGTGCGCTTTCTGTTTACAGTGGAGCTTAAAGAAATAAGCATCGGTTACATAGGGGGAAAAATGAGAACGCTCTCAAATTGGACCCCAGGGCAAGGCTGGCCGAGAACAATGGATCTGCTAAACAAAACCTCCGAGGGAAAGGAGGAAGTTATCAGGAAAAGCAGGGATGTATTAGTTTAGTTTCTTCAAAAAAAAAAAAAAGAGGAAAAAAAAAAAAAAGAGGGAGGCATTCCAAGCACTTGAACTTGAGCGGATCCATTTCGCCGCCCAGACGTTCTCCCCTGGCGCGGCCGAGTGACCCCGGCCGGCGTCGGTGAGCGCGGAGCTCTCCTGTTCCCTCCGTGGCAGCTAGGACAGGAGGAGGAGGAGGAGGAGGAGGAGGAGGCAGCCGCTGCTGCCTCCCGTCACACGTCTGTCCTGGAAAAGAGACGGGAGGACGGCGCTGGGATGCGGCGCTCGGTGGGAAGAGGGCAGCCAGAGTTTAGGAGGCCACGGCCTGCGGATGGTTTCCTGCTGGGCGAAGGGACCCACGGGCTCCCGGAGCGCCGCGTCCCACAACGTTTTTGCTTTTTCCTGGTGTTTTTGGGCGGAAAGTGGTGCAAGCCCTCCACRGGTCGTTCCGTGGTTGCTCCTGTGGGGTTTGCCACGGGTTCMGTACACGGCTCGTGGCAGGGAACAGCACAGGAGCTGCTTCATCTCCCTCTTATTCCCAGCTTTTCCATGTCCAACCCGTGCTGGTGAGCGCTTCCCAGCGTTCCCATCGCTTCCCAGTGCTTCCATCACTCCCCGGCCCGAGGAGGGCGGGAGGAAGCGCCGCTAATCCTCATTAAATGTATAAATTTATGGCCCCGTGGTGCTGCAATGTTTAATCAGGGCTCCGTGACTGTGCCGTGCTCCGGGTACAAGTTCAGTGCAAGGTGAATCTTGGCTGAGATAATCTGGAAGTTCAGCCGGAGGTGAAGGCAGCGGCGGCTCCTCACAGCCCGCCCGGGGTGAGCAAGAGGTCACCTCCTTTTTTTTTTGGCCTTTTTTTTTTTTAGCCCCTTTTTTAATGTGTAAACACGAGAAAAATGCAACTTTGCAGAGGATTTGGCATCAGCTGAGCAGCAACAGGAAAGAGAAGCGTGGAGTGCTCGGCCCCGTGGGGCTCAGGGAGGCGATGCCGGTGTTTTTTTGGGACATCAAGAGAGGTTCGGTTCAAGTGTCGCAAATCTCACGGGGTTTTGTCACCATGGAAAGGARGAACCCTCAGGAATTCTTGGCTCACCCGTCCCTGCTCCCCGCTGSTGGTGGGATCCCTCAAAGGGAAAATGCCGCTCGCTGCGGGGTCTGGGTGTCCCAGCCTGGTGCTGGTGGCACTCACTGGGCTCCGTCTGTCCCGGAACGTGGCTCGGTGTCACCTGCTCCCTGCAGGTGCCCGGGCTTGCTGCTGGTGGGCAGCACTGGCCCCTCCCGGCCCCAAAGCTCTCCGGCTGCTCCGTCGATGAGTTGGGAATGCTTCCTCCTGGAAAAGTGGCATTAGAGTGATTTTTTTTTTTTTTTTTCCCCTTTTTTGGGATGATTTTTTCCCAGTTGGGACGATGCTGGAGGTGGTTTCCCGTAGGCTTATTTGGACAACTTCTGATTTCTCCCCTCTGAACCCCGTTTCCTGTGTTCAGGGGTTTTGTGCTTTTTTTGTGCTTGTGGTCGCTCTTCCCTGACTAAAGGATCCTCTGCCGCTGAAATATTGGGATTTTCCATGTTATTTCCTAATGTTTTCTTTGGAGCCACTGATTTGGACGTGTGGGTCAGGCAGGGAAACCCAGGAGGCCGTGGACACCTGGAATGCAGCACTGGAAAAGGAATTCTGYATGATGGGGGACCCTGAGCATGGAGCCATCATCTCCCAACCACAGAGCTTTTCCAAAATCCACCTTCTCCTCCCCGAAACACCCTCAAAAACGCCTCCAAGGATAATTATCTACACCCTGAGCGCTCTCCAAGCATCACATCCCGAATTTCTCCCCTATGGCATTGGATGCTGATCCCGGAGGATTTGTCCAGCTCCATCCTCGCTGGGTGCAGCTCCACCAGAACCCGATCCGGGGGATGCTGCTACAGGAGACATCTTTGCCTTGGGAATGAATCCCTCTTTGTGGCGGTTCAATGGAAAAGCCAAGCGTTATTCAATAGTGGAATTCCCTGCGGAACGCTCTTCCGAGGCTCTTTCATTCCTCCTGGCTCCCGCCCAGTATTGTCCCCGTGTGTTGTCGGAGGGTCCGGAGGGTGGAAATCCGCCCGTCTCCGGGCCCAGCCTTCCCTGCAAACTTGTGAACCTGCCCGGAGAATGGGATGAGTCCAAGGGATTATTTTTAGGAGTGCAAATCGGCCACTAAATCCAGCAGCTCCGCTTCCTTTTGTTCCCGTGGCCGTTCATAAAATCCCCCTATCCTGGTGTTATCGCTGGGAACGACTGATTCGACCCCCAAACGTTGAAATCCCAGGGGTTTTGCACCAAATCATTTTCAGGCCTTGTTTTTTTCACTTTCCAAGGGCTGTGCCATGGTGAGAGAAACTCGGGATTTCCCTAGAATTTAGCGGAGCTTTCCCTGCAGGCAAAGATCCAGCGGGTGACTAAAGCCAGGCTGTGAGCGCGGCTTGGGGGGACTTTCCAGGGCTGTCACCCCACACGTGGTGATGCTGATCCTCAGCGTCCCCACCGGACAGCCCTTTCCAGGAAGGAGTTTTCCCAGCATCCAACCTTGTACAACTTGAGGCTGTTCCCTCTCCTCCTGTCCCTGTTCCCTGGGATATGATCCCGAATTCCCCCCGGCTGCCCCCTCCTGTCAGGGAGTTGTGCAGAGCCACAAGGTCCCCCCCAGTCCTCCTTTTCTCCAGGCTCAGAAACACAAATTTTCTGAGGTAAAATCCCGTGAAGGTTTTAACRAGACCCTTGGAAGAAATTCCTTGGGGAAGAGGAGAAAAGTCAACCCCGTGTAATTCCAGCGTGGCTTCAAAGCAGGTGGAAAGCCAGAGGTGGAAAGCCAGAGGTTTTCCTCCTAATAAAYGAGGAATGCTTGCAGCTGGAAAACCGGGAGATCTCTCTGTGCAAAAAGCTTTGTGGAGCCCTTTCCCTGGAAATCTGGGCTATSAGGAATACAAGAACCTATAAACAGGCAATAATGTGAAGCTGAAAATAATCCAGACTGGACAGATTTGGGTTTTGTTGGTCTCAAACCTCTCTCCATTACAAACTATCCTGGCTGCCCTAAATCCTTCCAGATTCCTCTCCTGGATTTATTTTTTTTTTTTTCCCAAGACCGTTTGACTTTTACAGATATAAAGAGAGAAAAAAAAAAATTAAATTGCTGCTTTTAACTTGCAAGATCAACCCGGTTAAATGTGAGGCGAGGAGCTTGGAATTGGTTCTCCTCTCTCCAGGAGGACATCCCTGGGTGGGACATCCCAGGGTGGGACATCCCAGGAGACCTGGAGGTGTCGCTTGGGGTTGTTGTGTCTCACGGAGAGGTCCAAGCAGGACTCTTGGATCCATAGTAATTCCCAGAAATCCAGGTCTGGGAAGCACCTAAATTAAGATTTACCTTCCCTGTGCTCCGTGTGTGGATCCCACCATCACCAGTTCCCTGCGGGTGCTCTCCAACCCCTCACCCCAAGGACACCCAATTCCCAGAGCAAATCCTCCTTTCCGGTGAAACCAGTGACAAATCCGCTCCTGTTTTCACTTAGGCCACCATTTCCCTCTCCGTGCCTTTCACAATTAAACAACAAACATTATGTTCCAATTCCTGGTGCCTTTTCTCTTTGGGAACGCTATTGTCCAAACCTCACGTCTTCCCAGGGGTCGGAATATTTCTCTCTCTTTCAGTATTCCTTTCCCACGAGGCGTAATTGAAACCTCCCCAAAATAAATTATTTGGGCTGCGCTTGTCCGTGGCTGCTGCTGTTGGATTTTTGTAATCCATAACAATTCCCTGCTGGCGGGTGGAAGGGGCTGCTCCACCAGCGGTGGGATGGGTTATATACATGGACAAACTGGGAATTGCCACTGGTTTTCCGTAGTTTTGYGTCTTTTATGGAAGTCCCCAGCAGGACCGGGTCCGACCGCTGTTTTCCGTCCCGCTGGAGCATCTTGTCCTGTCCTCCAGGCGGGCAGTGGTGGGACACAAGTGCAGCCTCTCGTTGTCACCTTTCCTGAGGAGCTGTGGTGTTCAGTCAGGGAAAGGAGCTGTCTGAAGGAAATCTCTCCCAAGCTTTAGAAGTTCAAGGCGTGATCCTGTACAAATCGAAGCAGGGCCGGTTTGTGGAAGGTGTTGGGTCAAAGGTTGTTCATTCCAGGTAGCAAAAACACGGGGAGGAGGAACATCGGACAGCGGTTGTGAGGATAAGGAGGGATAATGGAGCTTTTGAGAGCTGTTTTCACCTTGGTTCCGAAAACATTCCCTCCTTCTTCCCYGGAAAACGGGAGCGGGCACTCAGGGACATGACCCAGCTCATGGACGTGGCCCTCAGCAGGGTTCAGGGCAGGAGTGCTGCTTCCAGCTGGGAAAGCACCAAACTGACTGAATTCATGCTTTTTCATGCCCCGGGGACATAAAACTCATCAGGAACACTTGGCCATAACCACGTGGCATCGCCGTCCCTCCCGTGGGGATCGGAGTGTCCCCAGAATCCCACCGCAAGGAAGACCTCRCCCCGCCTCGCCCCAGCTGGGGGTGCTTGGAGAAACAAGGACTGAAATTGTGCTAAACATCCTCAGAGACACGAGAATTCCCTAATTTAGGCTTTTGTTGAAGGAAAGGTTTAGCTCTTTATGGAATGTTTCCCAGCAACCCGGGCACCCTCTCATCTGCTGGGATGGTACCGGCAGAGGAAAGTCCTCTCCAGTCCATCTGGGTGGAATCCAAATCCATCCAGTCCCGCCAAATCTATCTTGGTGCTCTGCCTTGTCCGTGGGAGGAAATCTGATGGTGGATCAGAGGGAAGGGGTGGATTTTTCTGGGATGGAATCACGGAACCACCCTGGTTAGAAGGGACCGTGAGGGCTCGTCTGGTCCAACCTGGTGTGGGGAAGGAATGGACGGAAGGAACCCTGTCCCGTGCGTCCCAAAAACCTGCAGTGATGGGGTCTCCACCACATCCACAGGGAAGTTGTCCCAGTGGAAGATGGGTCTCACTCCAAGGAATTTCTTTCTTGTGTGGAGATCGGACCTTTCCTGTGGCACCTTGGAGCCTTTGCTCCTTGTCTTCTCCACGTGGCTCCTTGAGAAATCTTCCTCCTCCTCCTCCTCCTCCTCCTGCTTCTCCTGGTAGCCACCCCTAAAGGACTGGACAACCATGATGAGGGGACGTCTCTTACGCAACCAAATCCCTTCTCTTTTCCTGGGAAAACTGGTGCATTCCCACGGGAATTTCCTGCAGGTCAGGAGCTTTTGGTGCAATTCCCTGTTGGGGGATGCTGGGTCACATGGGGCAGTCACAGCCCCATCCCTGGGMGTGTCCAAGGCCAGGTTGGACAGGGCTTGGAGCACCCTGGGATAGTGGGAGGTGTCCCTGCCCGTGGGGTTGGATCTGGGTGGGCTTTGAGGTCCCTTCCCACCCAAACCATTCCATGATTCCATGACTGTGACACGGGCGCGAGCGTGCAAGCGCCGGTGGTGGCTTTGATCTGGTTCCAGGGGCTCTGGCAGGGCTCGCAGGCTGTGTTTGGAATCAGTTTGGATTCGCGTTCCAGCACTCCTGGCTTGGCTGGGAGGGTTTGATCCAGATTCAGCGCTGTCGTCAGGACAGAACAAACTGTCCCTGCTCTCCTTCGCATCTGGAGGGGGATGGGGACTCACACCATGGCCTGGTTTCCTCCTGCGGAGACCTTCCAGCCGTCCTCTCCCCGCGCTTGAGGTGGAGGGCATAAAAATTGGTCTGCTCGGATGAAAAGGGCACTTCTGAAGAGTTTGAGGTGGTGACATTGCAAGGGGGGTGAAAAGGAAGTGGTTTTGAGGCAGAACTGATGGTTGGACTTGATGATGTGAAAGGTCTTTTCCAGTTTAAATGATTCCATGGAATGGGGGGAAAGTTCTTCCTAGGGGAGCCTGGGTCAGGGCTGGGAACCGGCTCCCAGTTTAATTCTTTCATTCCAGCATTTCCTTCTCTTGAATTCAGCCATTTCAATTTGAATACAAGCTCCTRTATGTGTATGTATAGGGTTTTAATTTCTTTTTAGCACCTTTCTTTCAGCATTTTATTTAAATTATCCTCCACTTCCCCATTTTTACAAAGCTCCACCTGCGCCTCTCCCCGCTCCTGCTCAAGGTGYTCCTGGAGCCCCGGGAAGCTGCAGGTCCCCAGCCCCGAGCACGTCTGCATCGTGCATTCCTCATCTTATCCCACTCCCACATCATCGCGGTGAAAGCTCCTCTTTAGTTTTCCCTCCTCTCCTTTCCCTTTCCCTCCTCTCCTTTTCCTTCCCCCCGCCACCCCACAGTGGATGTGCTGTCGAGTTTGATTTATGGCCTTGAAAGGGAGACTCCAGTTTAAAGAATTAATGGTATTTGCATATTTGATTTGGAAACTCCCCCGGCAGACCCGCGGCAGCCCCGCGCCGCCGGCTTTTTCCTTTCCCTTTCTCTTCTTTCCCCCTCGGCCCGTTCAGATTTAGCAGCAGAGGTGAAAAGTTGAAGCAGTAAAACCAATAAAACCACATTTATGTGACAGATAAATCGTCTGGAGGCAGCTCTCCCTGAGCCTTCGGGCTTCCTCCTGCAGGACCTCTCCCCTCCGGAGCGCGACCYGCGGCCGGGCCGGGAGCGCCGGCAGCCGGGGCCAAAGGTGCCGGCCTCGGCCGTCCTCGGACCCGCCGAGCCAAAAAAGATGGATGTGGGCAAACAGTTGGAAAATACACAGCCCATCCGTCACTGTCGGGAGCCACCCGGGGGGAGCCTGCCTCTGGGAGAGCTCCGGGAAGGTCCAGGCCGAGGTGGGAGCGTTGGGAGTCATGGAATCTGTGAGGCTGGGAAAACGCTCAGAGATGGAGCCCAGCCTTTCTTCAGCTCTGCCGGGGCCACCGCTGCCCCACGTCCCCAAGTGCCGCATCCACACGGCCTTTAAATCCTTCCAGGGATGGGGACTCCATCAGGCTGGACAGCCCTTTCCAGGAAGGAATTTTCCCGATGTCCAACCTGAACTTCCCCTGAGGCCGTTCCCTCTCCTCCTGTCCCTGTTCCCTGCGAGCAGAGCCCGACCCCCCYGGCTGCCCCCTCCTGTCAGGGAGTTGTGCAGAGCCACAAGGTCCCCCCTGAGCCTCCTTTTCTCCAGGCTGAGCCCCTTTCCCAGCTCCCTCAGGAATTCTCCAGCCCCTTCCCAGCCCCGTTCCCTTCCCTGGACACGCTCCAGCCCCTCAGGGTCTCTCAAAACCGCCCCAGGATTTGAGGTGTGGCCTCACCGGTGCCAGCACAGTGGACGGGCACTGCCCTGGTCCTGCTGCCACCCCGGTGCTGGGACAGCCCAGGTGCCCTTGGCCTTCTTGGCCACCTGAGCAACACCTGGGCTTGTGTAGAGCCGCTGTCGATGGTTCCAGGTCACTGGAGTTTCTCTGGCAGTGGGAAGCCGTTCCCTGTGTCCTGTCCCTCCAGCCCTTGTCCCCAGTCCCTCTCCAGCTCTCCTGGAGCCCCTTTAGGCCCTGCAAGGGGCTCGGAGCTCTCCCTGGAGCCTTCCCTTCTCCRGGGGAACATTCCCAGCTCTCCCAGCCTGCCTCCAGAGCAGAGGGGCTCCAGAATCATGGAGCAGCTCCGTGTCCCTCTGAGCTCCTGCACTGCTCCCGGGCCTCTGCCAGAACAATTCCCAGCGTTTTAATTCCATCTTCTCCAAACTCCTTCCTAATCCTCACCTTTTTATACCCTTTSTCCCTTCATCCCTTTCCTCCTGGCTCTTTCTCCCCCCTCCCCACGAGCGGCTACCTGGCCCCCGGACGCTCCGGCCGCGCACTTTCCATGGCAAGAACTCGTTCGGCTTTGTTTGGGATTTGCCCGAGGCACGTTCAGCCTCCCGAGGCCACCAGCAAGAGGCCTTTGGTGCGTTGTGGGGGTTCCCTTTGAGCCTGTACAACCATGCAACTCCTCCCAGCAGCCGCCAAACCCCGCGGAAGCGTTTTGGCCCCGGCGCTCGGCCTGAAAAGCGCCTGTGAAATCATATTTAAGGTTGTCTCTCTCGAAGGTGCCCCTTGGAAAAACCTCCCGCCAATGATGTTCAGCTCGGGTTTGTAGTTTAACACAAAGGCCCCGCCGGACAAAGCCGAGCGGGACCCGGGCTGGAAAAGCCCTCTTAGGTCCCGGCTAATCCGTCCCCCCCGCCAGCCCGGGGGATTGTTCCCGACAGCTTGTTTTCCTTGCCCTGACCTACATAGTCAAAAAGAATCTTGTTGCACATTTTTGTTTTGTATCTGGAGGTCTCGGAGGAGCTAAATCCCCTTCTTGGCGGGGCAGGATGCGTTGTTAAACAGCGCCGGGGCCTCCAGGAAAACCATGGAGACGCGGGSACAATGAGGCCTCTATGGGCCCCGCTCGGCCGCGGGACGGGCCCCGGCCTCTCCCGGCTCCGGTGGTGGGCGCCGGGACGCGCCGAGCGGGCGATGAAGACGTCCACGCGCTTGGCAGCCCGTCCCCAAATAGAGTGGTCACAGCAGCGCTCCAAGACGGGATCTTCGGGAGGGGGGAAAGGCAGGAGCTCTTAATTAACCTGCTGTGGATGGTGCGGAGGTGAAGGCAGCGTCCCGGGAATCCTGGGCCGAGCCCCTGTGGGTGGGTGGAGAGGCCAAGTCCTCGCTGAGGTGAGGAGATCCACGTGTGGGGAAGGCATGGGAGCACCTGGTTTTTAAGGAAAATAAGGGTGGGAGTGGTGTGGGAAGAGGGCATTTAGGGAATTTGGACTGTGCCCTCGTTGGTGGGTGGAGAAGCCAAGTCCTCGCTGAGGTGAGGAGATCCACGTGTGGGGAGGGCATGGCAGCTCCTGGTTTTTAAGGAAAATGAGGGTGGGAATGGTGTGGGAAGAGGGCATTTAGGCAGCCTGGGCTGTCGTTCGCCCGTCCCTCACCTGGCTGGGAGGAGCGGGGTCATTTGCGGAGATGAAGGGCTGCAGGTGGGAATTTTGGCGGTCTGGAGCAGGGACTGTCACGGATGGCTGAGTTAATCCCTTTCCTTCCCCTGCTGCCAAGGCCTGGTGGTTTCTCTTACCCATGTCTGGAAAGCACCTGGGACTCCCGGGCTCCGGGAGCTGCGCTCACCCAGAATAACCCCCGGCGCTCCTGCGCRGGTCCCGCGGCTCCTCGGGGAGCTCTGGGCGCTGGAGACGCTTCCAAAGCGCTCGGAGGGTGTTGGGATGGACCGAGGGTGATGAGAAATCCGTGGGGAGCGGTTAGAACGGCACCGGGGGTTATTTGGGAGCGGAAGAAGTTCGTGGTGACTTCGACCCCAAAAGTTTCCTCCTGCCATGGCTGAGAGCGTCAGGGCGCTGGGCTTGTTTGTCACCCACGTCCTCGAGGCGTCTCAGACCTCAAATCCCCCTCAAATCCCCCTCAAATCCCCCAAAATAGGGATCACAGAGCAGGAATGCTCAATGGCTAAATGAACACAGCCCTGCATTAATTAACGCTAAATATTCCTAAATTAATAATGAAGTATTATCAAGTTAATGATTAAATGTTAACAGAATAATATGAAACAAATCAATAAAGCCTGCATTCGTTTTTTTATGGATAACTCCACCTGCCCAGGAGCTCTGTCAGCGTCCAGGGAAACACCTGCTCCCTTTTCCAGCTTTTTCAAATCCCGTTTGTTTTTCCTTTCCAGCTCTTGGATCTGTTCATCCAGTGGGACTGGTCGACGTATTTGGCCGACTACGGACAACCCACGTGCAAGTACCTTCGTGTGAACCCCACCACGGCCCTCATCCTGCTGGAAAAGTGAGTGCGGCTCCCGAATCCCGGGATAATTTTCACCCCCATCTTGCTTTAGGAGCTCATCCCCTCCTTGTGAGCAGAGATTTCAGCCCTGGGTGGACAGAGGGAGCTCAAATAGAAAAATCCCATTTGATCCCATTGACCCRAGTCCCAGATTATCCAAATTCAATGGCTTGGCTGCGGGTCTGTTTTTTTATTGGCTCTTAAGCAGCGTTTTCCTTGTCCTACCAGAAAATTTCACTGTAAAGATAAATCTCCAGCTCCAAAATCCTTTAGAGTGTGCTGGGCTGCAGGCAGGAGTGGCTATCCCGAATTTTTCGGTGTTTGGGAGGCATTTGGGCAATGCCACGAACAACTTCTGGTTGTGAAGTGGTCGGGCAGTTGGACCATGTTGTTCCCTTCCGCCTGAGAATATTCTATTTTATTCCCTTCTGTTTCTGTATTTCTATTTATTTTTATTTCTACATTTCTGTTATTATTTCTATTTCTAAATTTTAAGTTTTTTTAAATGTATTTCTGTATTTCTACTTCTATTTATTTCTATTTTTATTTCTATTGCTGTATTTTTATTTCTATTKCTGTATTTTTGTTTCTATTTATTTCTATATTTCTATATTTCTATTTCTACTTTTTCTACTGTATTTTTGTTTCTATTTATTTCTATATTTCTGTATTTCTACTTCTATTTATTTCTATTTTTATTTATTTCTATTTCTGTATTTTTATTTCTATTTATTTCTATATTTCTGTATTTCTACTTGTATTTATTTCCATTTCTATTTATTTCTACTTCTGTATTTTTGCATCTCTTTATTTCTATATTTCTATATTTCTACTTCCATATTTTTAATTTATTTCCATTTCTATTTCTATTTCTGTATTTTTATTTTTATTCGTTTCTGCATTTCTATGTATTTTGATATTTTCATTTCCGCTTCTACTCTTACTCGTTCCCGTTCCCGTTTCTTCCACCTCCCTCCCGCGGGACGCGCCGAGATTCCCAAGCCCCAGACCCCTGTGGGGTCGGGAGGTGTCTCTGGGTGCCCTCGGCGAGGACGMGCTCCCCGCTGGGGCTGAATCCGTCCTTTGAGGGCCGTAGTTCATATGCTCTGCACAGCTCCATCCCAAATCCTGGAGCCGTGCCGGGAACAGCGCCCGGAYGCGCTGGACGAGCGCCGCGGGGCTCTGCGGGGGCTCCGGGATCCCTCCCGGGGGTTGTGCCAGTCCTCCAGGCCGGCAGCGAGGAGGGAACGCTGCGGGATTCGCTGCGGGCCCGAGGAAAAGCGGGATTTGCTCTGCCCGTCGGCGCCGTGGCGCGCGGGAGGGAAGCGCCGCCCGGCCTGCCCGTGGTGGGTCTCCCACGGGAGCTCCCCGGGTAGAGCTCCAAGCTGGCTTGGGAAGGACCCACTCTGCTCCTGCCCCTTCGCTCCCAGCAGACCTCCCAGCTCGTTTTCCAGCTGGTGGGACTGAGAGTGAACCAAAAATTGGGGATTTACGGTTTTCCAAGCGGCTCCTGCGGTGCTGAGTCCTCGCATGGAGGAGCGGGCAGGAGGGGATCATCATGGAGTCATGGAATGGTTTGGGTGGGAATGGACCTTAAAGGCCATCCAGTTCCATGGGCAGGGACACCTCCCACTGTCCCAGGCTGCTCCAAGCCCCAGTGCCCAGCCTGGCCTTGGACACTCCCAGGGATCCAGGGGCATTGAATGTCCCTCTGGAAGTGTGGCCCCAACTCTAAACTCGTCACCTCCTCCTGGAGGAGAAAGAGAGACACCCCAAACCCAACTCGAACTGCTCCTCACGGTCTGATTCCATGGGTAATCCAACCAAACCCAGCTGCATCCCGGGAAGTGTCCAAGGCCGGGTTGGAYGGGGCTCGGAGSGACCTGGGATAGGGGAGGTGTCCCTGGCAGGRGGTGGCACTGGGTGGGYGTTAAAGGTCYCTTCCAACCCGAATTATTCTCTGAATCTCTGGTTCTGTGAGCGACCTTGGGGCGTTTGGGAGCTTTGGGGTTGGGGCAGAGAGGGCCAGGTGGTCACCTGGTGTCACCTGTGGTCCAGGGAAGCTCCAGCTCCTCTCCAGCTGGGATGTCACAGCGCCTCAGGACATCCGGAGGGCACCGGTGAGGGACAYGGGGACCAAACTCGGTGTAAAGCAGTTGTACACCTCCTGGCATTATTTTTATGGGTTGTGTTATCCGTGGGTTATTCATGGCCGTGGGTGAGGGATGGGTGTGGAAGTGCTGGGGGATGGTTGGGTTTGGTGACCTTGGAGGGCTTTTCCAACTGGGATAGTTCTGTGATCCACAGTGAATTCGTGACCCAGCATCCAAGATAAAAAAATGAGAGGTTTATTCAGGGCTATCAGGAAAATTATAAAGAAAAAGAATCAAAACTCATCAAAAATGCGGGATCTTGGCCGTGCAGCAGCTGGAAGAGGCAGGGAATTGAGGCAGGCAGTGAGCTGGGATCGTGGCAGAGGCTGGGAAGGCGGTGGGACAGCAGGAGAGCAGCTCCACACTCGGTGGTGGTGTTAAAACGTCACCAAACCCCAGCCTGGCTCATTTCATAACGTCATAAAATCATGGAATGGGTTGGGTTGGAAGGAACCTTAGGGATCATCCCTTCCCACCCCTGCCATGGGCAGGAACACCTCCCACTGTCCCAGGTGGATCCAAGCCCCAATGTCCAGCCTGGCCTTGGACATTCCCAGGGATCCAGGGGCAGCCACAGCTGCTCTGGGAATTCCAGCCCARCCCCTCCCCMCCCTCCCACACAGCAATTCCTTCCCAAGATCCCACCCCAAGCTCCCCTTTCCCACTGGGAAGCCATTCCCTGTGTCCTGTCCCTCCAAGCCCGTGTGAGGAGGAATCTGCAGGACAATCTCCACGGATTTCTGGAGGCCATCCCCGRGCCGGCACTGGCGTGTCCCACATCCCCGCGGCTCCATCCGCACGCTCCGGAGGCTCTGCCCTCATCCCGCTCGGCCTCCAGCCCCTCTGAGGGGTCTCCATCCACCACCCAGGAGCTCTCCCGAGGCTCCTCGCTCCGGGCTGGGACCCGCTGCCTCCAGCGCTCCCCATCCCGCCGGGAGTTCCGCCGGGCCRGTTCAGTCTGTAACCTGTTCTCCTCCTTATCTCTCTCGCTTATCACCCCTCTCTCCCAGGATATCCCGGGTGTAAGTATGCGCTCGCTCGGGCTTTCACCCTCACCTCGCAGGGCCTCGATTGTCCGCTTTCAATGGAGCCCTAAACGCTGGAAGCGCAAAGTGCCTCCGGAGCGGGGCCCTGCGGAACCCGATCCTCCCAAATGCACTAATTAGAGCTAAAAGAGGAGCTTTTACCCCGCTGCTTTTTCCCCCTCCYGGATTAATTGAAACAAAGCTCGGCTCTCTGCGAGGTGGTGTTTGTTGACAGGGGTGGGGACGGTGCCGAGCTCTCCTTTCCCTTCCTTTCACTCCTAATCCTGGGACCGGCTTCCAAGCCCTCGGATATCCCGGGGCTCCGCTCGGAGAAACGAAACTGGGGAGCTGCGCAGCCCAACCCAAATCCTGCGGGATTTTTCTGTCCTGTAGCTGAATTCATTGATGATATTTAATAGCTTCCACCTTCACGTGGTGTCTGGAGATCCCAGATGCTCCCAGACTTTACCAGGCCTTACCTCTGTGGGTTTGTTAATGGTGTTCCCAGTTATCCCGAGGCTCCGCTCGGAGAAATGAAAACGGGGATCTGCACAGCCCAACCCGAATCCTGCAGGATTTTGAGTCCTGTAGGCAACTTGATTAATTAATAATATTTAATAGCTCGGTGCTTGCACCTTCACGTGGTGTCTGGAGATTCCAGTGGCTCCCGTCCTTCCCAGACTTCGCCTCTGTGGGTTTGTTAATGCTGCTCCCAGTTATCCCGAGGCTCTGCTCAGGGGAAAAAAACCCCATGGATCTGCACAGCACCACCCGAATCCTGCAGGATTCTGTGTTCTGTATCTTAATTAATTAATAATATTTAATAGCTTGGTGCTTGCACCTTCACGTGGTGTCTGGAGATTCCGGCAGCCCCTGTCATTCCCAGACTTTACCAGATCCACCTCTGTGGGTTTGTTAATGGTGCTCCCAGTTATCCCAAGGCTCTGCTCAGGGAAAAAACCCCATGGATCTGCACAGCACCACCCGAATCCTGCAGGATTTTGTGTCCTGTGAGCAACTTAATTAATGAATGATAATTAACAGCTGAGTGCTTGCACCTTCATGTGATGTCTGGAGTTTCCAGCAGCTCCCGGATGCTCCCAGACTTCACCAGGTCCACCCCTGTGGGTTTTTTGTGGGATCAGGGCTCCAGCTGCAATCCCCTTCCRTCCTGATCCAGAGGTTTATCCATCCAGCTCCTCCCCAGTCATCCAAACACATCCCAAGGTTTTCTTGCACGGAATGTGCGTTGCTCCCGAAACATTCCATGGACCYGAGCAGGTCGCACGGGATGGGAGATGGAAAAGCTCTTAGGGCAGGGGATGTTCTGCTCTGAATTCCCGGTGTGTGGAAGGGCTGGAGAGGGACGGGAAGAGCTTTCCAAAGGTGACTTCCAGCACCTCTGATGTCCCTCTGGAACCCAGGAGAGCTCCCAGCTCTCCTGGGGAAGGGCTTGGAGACSTCCTGGAGCTGTTTGGAGCTGTGGAGGTGGCCCAGGGGAGGATCATGATCCCAAAATCCACGATAGCAGGACCTGGGCGACTCCAAACTCCGCTTCCCATTGGCATAATTGCTCCCTGGTCCTCCTGGAGGAGCAGCTGCCAACCTGCTCTGGCTGAAAAATAGGGAAAACCAAAAAAATCCTGATTTTGATGACTGGGAGTGCTCTCCTGTTCCTGTTGGGAGAGCAGCTCCGTCGTGATCCCGAGTCTCTGGGCACCGGTAACTCCGGTAAATTCCCCTTTGGGATAAAGTTGTTATCCTGGATTCCAGTTCCGAGCTGGGTGTTTTTGGGAACATTTCAGATTCCCCGTGGCTCTTTCTAGGAGGGTTGGAGCCTGGAAAACCTTGGGATTTTTTGTTGTGTTGAATGAGTTTGGAGAGGTTTGGGTTGTGCTCGGTTGACTCCAGAGCCTCGGGATGATCCAGTGCCAGCTTCCCAGGGATTATCAGCGCTGTGTCCCTGTCACTTCAACGCCTCGTTTGGGTCCCCAAAGCCAAAAACTGGGATTATGGGATGCATCCAAAGCCCCCTCAGCCCCTGCCAGATCCAATTTACCCAGAAAGTCATTTACAAATTGGGATGATTTGGAAGGGCTGAGCCCCTGCAGGTTGGATTTTGGGAGGTTCTGCCTTCAGGAGCTGCGGGAAGGTCGATCCTGGTGGGATTTTTTTTTCCCTTCCCAGCACCCTTGGAACGTGTCCCAAGCCCTCTTCCCCCCAAAATATGGATCTGGGAATGCAGGAGTGCATGAGCCCCCACCCTCCCCCCCCCCAGCTTTGCATGTGGGGTCCCCTCCCACCTCCTGCTCTGCTGGGTTCTGGATTTATGGAGACCTCCTGGAGACGCCGTGCTCCTTCCAAACAGCCGGGTTCCTTCCTGGAATAGAAGTTATTCCGTGTTCTATTTAATATAAATTATATATATTTATATAATTTATATCTTGTATTCGTTCGGAAAAATGGGATGGCGGGCGGTGTCCCTGCCCGTGGCAGGGGGTTTGGAAAGGGATGGGATTTAAGGTCCCTTCCAACCCAAAYATTCAGAGATTCCCTGGAATATTTTATAATGTTTTAAATTCACAACTCCAGACCTTCCCAGCCTCTCCCAAAGCTGCGTCTCGTGCATGTGAGGCACCGTTTTAAATAAAACCCCTCAATTCTGTGGATTCCGTGCTAATCGTTTAAGTTTCCTCCTCAAATTCCGTCACCACTGCAGAGGGTGACGTGGGGACGGAGAAATCCCTGTTTGGAAGGGGGAGGATTCAGGATTTCCTGCATTTGGGAATTAGGGAGAGACCCCAAAGTGGCCTTGACTGGGATCGGAGGGGCTTAAAGCAAGAAAAACGCCCCAAAAATTGGTGTAGAGCCGTGAAATTCCATGTCCT
>RAHM01000332.1:767424-796240 GCA_003713295.1 Parotia lawesii
TTCGCCCAATTCCGGAAAAACGAGCGGGACAAGCAGAGGTTGATCGACACCGTGGCCAAGCAGCTGCGCGGCCTCATCAACAGCCACCACTCCTGAGGGACTCGGGATCTCCTTCCCGCGGCCTGGACTTCGGGAATCCCGTTCAGAGAGAAGATTTGTATTTTTCTATTCACCCGGAAGGTCCCCGCGGAGCCTCCCCCCGACGGCAAAACGCTCCCGGTGGAACGGTCCCGGGAAAGGAGGTGGTGGCAGGAGTCTCCTGGATAAACTCCTATTTTCAGGGGTTTAGAGAGTGGTGGGAATTCTTGGAGCCTGGGAGAGAAGTTCGCGCCCGGACTTCTGGGGTTTTTTTTTGTCGAAGCCAAATTGAAGGGATCATCCTGCCTTCCTTCCGTTAATTTATTCCCTCGGAAAACAAAAAAAAATTCTGGGAAGAGCCATGGGTTTGGGTTCTTCTCATGGGCAGGGGGAAGGGCGTCAGCCTGAGTGTGTGCTGTGGCTTGGATTTGGGTAGGAAAAAGGGATTTCCCAGGGTTTTTTCTCCTCTTTTCCCCCTCCGTGGGCTGATTTCCATGTTAGGCTGCAAATCCCTGGAATCGTGACCCTTTCCCGCGTGTCCGTAACCATCCCTGAGCTCCACTCCGGGACCTGCCAGGGGGTGTGGGATCATGGAGAAGGGTTTGGAGCTGCCTCCTGGATTAGGTTTGGGAAGGGAGAGCTGAAGGATAATCTGGGAATGTGTCCTGTGGCACCGCTCCGGGGCTGGGATGCTGCTGGACACATCCATGGATGGAGGAGCGGGAGGGGACGGACGCTCCACCGGGATGGGGGGAAGGCACGCTGGGATCTCCCGGTGTCCAGGAGGGGTTTTTTTCCCTCTCTTTTCCATGCTGGTGTCCCATTTTCCCTCTCCTCCCGGTGGTTCCGTGGGGAAAACTTCCCTCGGTCACCCTGGCTGGAGCTGGGCCGGTGGGAATCTCCTGGAGGCAGTGGGAGATTCCCCGTGGAGCAGCGCTGCTCCAAAGGGCCTGCGGACAAAATTCCCGCTGTCCCGGAGGCGCCCAGAGCTCCTCTGCTCAAACCAGGCAGTTTTGGGGAGGAGGGAAACGCCACCACCGGGATTTAATCCCAGGATTCAGGTTCCAGAGGGGGATTTTCGCCCTCCTCATCTCGTTAACCCGTCTGGCTCCAATTCCCGGCATTATCCAGCCACATTCCCAAACCCTTGAAGGGCATTCAGATCTCCCTGGTGGTCGTCGCAGCCCTGGAAGTGCTGCYCCCGTGCCCATTCCCGACCCTCTGGATGCACCAGGGGAATGAGGTTTGGCCTTCCCTCCTTGCTCCTCAGCGGCGTTTTGTGTTTGGTGTCCATTTGGAGAAGGTTCGTGTGGCTCCATCCCAAAATTAAACGGGAACGTGGTCGGGAATGACCCCCCGGAGCTCTTGGCCTGTGCCGGCCATCTCCAGCTACAGGGACCAAGGGATTGATTTCATTGATAAGAGGGAAAATTTATAATTCCTTGGTTTTGGAGGCGGATCGGAGGTGAATTCCTTGTGAACTCCTCTTTGAGGGATGAGGAAGAGGAATGAAGGGAAAAGCAGCAGGTGAAGGAAAGTTGGAGTCAGTGTGGCCAGAAAGGGATCGGCTTTGGAGGCACCTCTGGACACGACCCGGAGGGACAAGGGATGGGAATTCAGGGAGCGGGATGRAGGGAGACGGAGCAGAAACCCCGGGACGCAGGGAAGGGATTTTGTGCTGCCATCCCGAAATTCCAGTTTTCACTCCACGAGGTATTCCCGGTAAAATCCTCGACACAGCCGAGGCAAGGCCTCGTTTCAGATGCTCCAGGCAGCTCCCACCCTTCCCAAATCCACGCTGGGCTCCCCTTCCCGTCTCCCTGAGCTGCAATCCCAAGAGCAGCGGCCTGGGATGGGTTTCCTCGCTCCTTCAGGCTCTTCTTGGAGAAGCCAGGATTGGGATCCCCCAAACCGGCTCCTGGAGCTCGGGATTTGCTGCCRGGGAAGTCAAATCCGGCCAAGGGAGAGATTCAGGGAGTTCCTGATCTCGGGAGGTCAAGAGCCGGAGCCGCAAGTCAGAGCCCGGGATGAAAAATGGGGTTTTGGGACTCTGGTCCCAATTAACTTTTTGTTCCGAGGGACGCGGCTCCCATCCCTTCCAAATAAAATTAATCTTTCGGACGGATTGCCCAAAAAAGCCCCTGGAAGACATCCCAAATCCCCTCTCAGTCTCTTCCTRATGATGGGTGTCCTCCGACACGGATGGAATTGCTTAGGAGGGAAAAGTGGCTGCTGGGAATTTAAAAGGGGGGTGGGAAACGGGGGCAGGACCCGAACCCGAGATTTCCAGCTCCCCAAAATAAATAATGCTGCTCTAACGCCTCGCCCCACATCCACTGAACATTCCTTAGTGGGTTTCATTTTTTTTTAAGAAAAAAAGAAAACTGGATTATMCCGCAATTTTTCCAGTATCCATCAAATATTTTCCAGCAGCAGTGGGAAGAAAAATCATATTAACACACAAAAAAAAAAGACAAATTTGGTTTCCCGAGAGGCTTCTTTCCTTCTTCATCATCTTCAGGCATTCCAGGAGTTGGGAATAATCCTGTATGAGGTGTCCAGAGTGGGAATGCGCAGCCCAACCCATCCATGGGGTGTTCTCCCTGAGCCATCAGCACCTGTGAGCTGGGAAAGGAGGCGTTTTCCTGGGATTTTTGGGGTGTTCCTGGGGCTGGAGTTYGAGCCAGATGCTCCCGGTGGTTTTTGCACTTTGTTCCGGATCCAATCCCAGCTCCCGCTCGGATGGGGACGGGAGGAGTTGGGATGGTGCTGGTTTGGGGTTGTTTTCTCCCAGGCTGGGGAGGGTGGAATTTTGGGCAGGAGCTGTGGGAGGGAAGGGTCATGGTGGCCCCAAATTCCTTGGAAGGTGCCGGGGCGGAGCCARGGCCATCGCTGCTGTCACATCCCTCCTGCTGAAGTTTTGGGATCAAATTCCAACCGGAATCCAAATCCCAGGCGGAGATTCCTCGCCCTTGGGTGTTTCCTGCCTCCGTTGGGTTTTTCCCGTTAGTTCCGGGTTGGGTTTGGTGCTTTTTTGGACCATGGAAGTGTTTGGAGCATCCRAACACTGTCCCACGCTCCGGCTGGATTCGTGTCCCATCCCTGGGGCTTTTGGGATCCCTGTCCCATTTTTCCTACAATTCCATGGGGTCTGGAGACCCCTCGTATCCCCCCCAGCACGATTCCGTGTTTATCCCACTGCTGGCAGCTCAGAGGGAGCACAAATCCCATAAATCCCATCCCCAGTGATCCAGGACAGCCCCGGCTCCGCTGTCCACTGGGAACGCTGTGGATCGGAGGGAAGCGACCCCAACACACCGGGATTGGCCGGGATTCACCCCAAAAACGCCGGGAGCTCACTTCAAAGCTGCTGCTCCGATCTCCAGCCCCTCTCTTGCCCCCAGGGCTGGGTTTGGGAAGCTTTTCCCGGAGCCGKGATCCATCCCCACCTGCAGCTCCCCAGAAATTCCATGGGCAGCTCATTCTGGAATCCCGGCTGCGCCCAGCTGCTCCCTGCCTTGGCTTATCCCTCGGATTTTGTTTTGCCAGGGAAACCCCCCACACTCCCATCCCAAATCCCATCCCATCCCTCCCTGTCCACCGGCTGCCAGGGTTGCCTTTTCCCATTTATTTTGGGGCGGAAGGACCTGATTTTGGGAACTGACGTGGTGAAAACAGCTTTTTTTGCACAAGTCGTTGCACAATAAGGGGAAAACTTAGCGATTAGATTTAACTTTAAAGGGAATTTCGTTGTTTTTCTTTTCCTTAAAACTCACTAGCAGAGCTACTGATTCCAAGAGGAAGAGGAGCTGGAATGGTCGGAGAAAGGACTGCATGGTTTACAGGTTCTGTTCTGTTAGAAATTAGCATGTTGGACATTTATCCTGGTGTAATTCCAATTAAACAAATACAGCATTTAACTGTTTCGTTAAYGCCTCCTGCGGCTCTGTGCATCCCTGTGGAGAAAAACCCAACCCCCAAATCCCGTAAATGGTAAAATCCGACGTCTCCTTTGGACACCTGGRCGCCGGAACACCCGGATTTGTGGGGCATCCGAGGGGAAGAAAATCCCTGGATGAGCGTTGGATCCCACCCTCCCTCATTGCCCTGAGCGGAAGCCAAGTTTTGACCGAATTTTGGGGGGTTTTAATTGGTTTCTATCAAAAAATTCTTCCCTGGGAGGGTGGGGAGGGGCTGGGCTGGAATTCCCAGAGCAGCTGTGGCTGCCCCTGGATCCCTGGCAGTGTCCAAGGCCAGGTTGGACACTGGGGCTTGGATCCACCTGGGATAGTGGGAGGTGTCCCTGCCCATGGAATGGGATGGGATTTAAGGTCCCTTCCCACCCAAACCATTCCAGCACCCTGGAGATGCTGGGAACACACGGGATGGGGGGAATTTGGGGGTCCTGCCCCCTCTGGGAGGGGCGATGGGGGGGTTCCGTGGAAGGGCTCAGGCAGATGATGTGGGTTTTGTGTAGGATGAAGGATTTAGGGAATATCCATGGGCTGGGATAGCAGAGATTCCTGGATGGTTTGTACTCCACGAATTCCTCTAAATCCTGTTTTTAAGCCGTTTATCCCTTCTGGTTTCTGGCAGATCCTGGGGCAGGGATTCCCAGGTGTTGATTTGGAGCAGCGGGAAGGAAAACGTTCCCTGGAGTTGTTGGTGACTCCACCTCTCCAGGGGCCTTTCCCCACAAGAGAGGGAAAAAGGAGGGTGGGGACCCCCTGGATTTAACCGGGATATTCCTGGTGTTTCCTGCTAATGACCACCATGGACTAAAGGGAAAATTCCATCTCCTCCCACAGCAGGTCCAGGGAGGACCCAAAAATCCAGGAAACCCCCCCAGTGCCTGGGTTAAGGACCTGTGCGTTACCCCTGTCCCCTTTTCCTGGTGGATTTTGGGAGCTGGGCCGTGCCAGGAACGACCCGGATGCTCCAGGTGGGAGAGGGAGATGTCCTGCAGTGGGGGTGGGATGTGGTCCAGCACCGTGGGACCCCGTGGGAGGTGGTGGGAAGGGGTCTTGGATCATCCTGGACCAGTGGATCTCGGATCATCCTGGATCAGTGGATCTTGGACCTTCCTGGATCAGTGGATCTGAGTTCATCCTGGATCAGTGGATCTTGGACCTTTCTGGGCCAGTGGATCTTGGACTTTCCTGGATCAGTGGATCTTGAACCTTCCTGGACCAATGGATCTGAGTTCATCCTGGACCAGTGGATCTTGAACCTTCCTGGACCAGTGGATCTCGGATCATCCTGGATCAGTGGATCTTGAACCTTCCTGGACCAGTGGATCTCGGATCATCCTGGATCAGTGGATCTTGGACTTTCCTGGACCAGTGGATCTCGGATCATCCTGGACCGGTGGATCTCAGACCTTCCCGGATCAGGGATCAGGGGGTGCAGCACGGGTGGGTTTTGGGGCAGGGATTTGGGAAGCTGCAGTGGCACCGATGCCACCCTGGGTGTGGCCAGGCCCTAAATCAGTGCCCAGAGCGGGGCCAAACCTCCCYAGGGCCCTGCAGCTCCCCAAGGTCCCTCGTCCGGCTGGGCCACCAGCGCTGTCCCCCCTCGTGTCCTCGGGACACCCCCAGCCCAGCTCCRAGCCATCGTTCCAGCCCCGGGATGCGTTGCCAGCCCGGTTTTCACCAAATCRCAGAATCAGGGAATATCCTGGTTGGGAGGGACGCACAGGGATCACCCAGCCCGGCTCCTGGCCCTGCCCAGGACACCCCAAGCACCCCACAAGCCACCCCAAGCAGGGAGGTTTCTCTTTGCTCCCGATTTTCTCCGAGCCAGGTGAGACAAACGTTTTCCAGCAGCTGCTCCCGAGCGTTCGTTTCCTGCTGTCTCTGTCCCTTCTTGCCCTCACCTCGGTTCACCTCCTTCCTGATGGGATCGGCTGCAGGGAAGCGGAGCTGTCAGGTGAGTCTGACTCCACGGGATTTGCCTCCTCCAGGGAGCCCCAGGAACGGGGCAGGAGAAGGTTTGGGATCGGGAGACGCCTGTGGGGTCCCTTTCCCGTCGTGTCCCGTGGGCAGGGTTGTCCTGGGCTGAAACAGGGCAGGGAGAGGTGGGATCTTGGGAAGGAATTCCTGGCTGGGAGGGTGGGGAGGGGCTGGGCTGGAATTCCCAGAGCAGCTGTGGCTGCCCCTGGATCCCTGGCAGTGTCCAAGGCCAGGCTGGAGCAGCCTGGGACAGTGGAAGGTGTCCCTGCCCATGGCAGGGGGTGGCACTGGATGGGCTTTAGGTCCCTTCCAAACCATTCTGTGATTCCACGATTTCTTCTGCCATGGCTCCAAAAACTCCTGCRATGAACCTCCCAGCCCCGAGAGCCGGGAAGGAGTGGGCAGGTGGATGCTGGAGCAGGACCCCCGGAGCTCCCGGGAGAGAGGAGTTTGAGGGAAAGGTGGCAGCAGGAAGCCGATAAGACCCAGCTGTCGCCACTTGCCCGCAGAGCCCAGGTGAAGGAGGCTGTGGGAGCAGATAAATGTGAGAAGGGAGAGGAGCAGATCGGAGATAGGGCGGTTTGCGATAAGGAGGGAGATAAGGCAGCGAGGCTGGAGGCGATCCAGCAGGATGCATGACGTGCAGGGTGAGAAATGCGGGCACGGGAGGTGGAGCAGCCGGATCCGGGGTGGGAAACTGGGTCACGGGAATGCCAGGAGAGGGTGAGGATGGTCCAGCCAGGCGGCACCGAAGATGAGGGTGGCGAGGGGAAAAATCAGGATGGGACCGCTCGGGATACACAAGACTTTTCCTCCTTCCCTCCCCGGTGTTTCCCGGTGCATCCCAGGTGGGAACGGGCCGCATTCCTGCCGGAGAGCCCCTCCATCCCGCGCCCCACGTGGCTCCAGCCGCGCTAATTGCATTCCGCGGGGCACTAATTGGATGAGCGCTCCCGAGCGCCATGGATCAAAGGCGGGAGCCCATCCATATCTGCCGGGCCCTGGATCCGATTAGCCGGGAGAAGGCATCCATCACCGCCGCCCCTCCCTGACCCAGCGGGGCCCGGCGCAGGTACCGAGCCCGCGCTGGTGGCGGCCAAATGGGATTTGCTCCCCGAAAGGTTCGGGAATGACAAATGACGGCGGTGCCGCGTCTGCCGGGCGCTCATTCATCTCCCGGGACGGAGGCGCTGCCCCGGGATGCGGGAGCTGCCCGCGGGGATGATCGCTCACTGTCACCGGGACGTGTGAAGTGTTAAAGACCCCCCGGCGGGGCACGGGGCGCTCGTTTGTATTCATTAGCCACCGGCTGCAGATGTCGGCTCCGGCTCCGAGGGGCTCCGAGCCGCTGCTCCGCTCCCTCGCGGATCTCGGGGAAGTGGTGGCACCTCGCTTCTCCTGCCCCGGTGGCCCCGGGCACTTGTTGCTGCCACGGGAGGAGCGTGGCCCTGTTTGCCCTCCGTCCACACCCCTGGAGGAGCCACCCCGAGGGGCCAGGCAGCTGCCGGGAGGTCCTGGGGACACCTGGAGAGAGCCTGGGCTTCTCTTTTCCCTCTCTTCGGGCTCGAGCTGTGGTGGCCACAGGGCTGTGCAGAGCTCGGGACGCTCCGTCCCCATCCCATCCCCATCCCGTCCCCATCCCAGCCCCACCGTTTGCTCCTCTGGGAATGTTTCCCTGTGCCAARATCCCTGGCTGAGGGCAGCGTTTGGCTCCTCTCCTACCCAAATCCTCCCCAAATCCTCGGCTCTGACCTTTCCCTCGGCCCCACCAGGCTCTTCCAAGCCCAAGCCATGGGTTTTCCAGGGCACGTTCCTGCTCCCGTCCGTCCGATGAAGGACGGGCAGCGGCTTCCGGGCTGTCCTGTTGGGACAGGTCTTCCCTCTTCCCCTTCTCCACAGACCAGAAGGAACCCACAGAAAAGGGGGAAAAGTGGCTTTTGGGCGAATATCCTTAATATTGCCCACTCTGAGGGATGGAGCCTCTGCCAGGGAGTGGCTGCTCCTCCCTCAGCATTCCCAACCCCACACGAGACCGGGATTTTTCCATGTTGAGGGCACAGCTTTGGGGCTTTCTGAGGCAGTGGGGTTCCCTTCATAGGGAGTGATCATGGGAACCTCGGATTTATCACCCAGATTGGCTTTTGGTGGGAATCAGACACCCTCCGTGGGCTGGAAAGAGGAAAATCCTGGCTGAGGCTCCCYGGGATTGAGATGTGAGGGAACTTTATCCCGGTCTTTTCCTGCCCTTGGCTCCGCTGGAATAGGAGGCAGCAGAAAGTTGTGGGAAGAACCTGAGCAGCGGCTGACTCAGTGCCCCTGGATTGGAACTGTGGCTGTTGGAGGTGGAAATTCCCAACTGGAATTTCCTGGGTGGAAATTTCCTTGCTTTTGGCCCTGGCATCGCAGCCTGGGCTCTGAAACCTCTCCAGTGCCTCTTTCTGGGAACAGACTGGGAAAAGTCCGGGATAAGTCCCCTTAAATCCATCTTCTCCGAGGGCAGGRTGTAGGGAGAGGCCAGAAAAAAGGGATTTTGGGGCAGAGCATGATCCATGAGCCTGAGCCCCTGAGCTGAGCATTCCCTGGGTGTCCGTGATGCCCAACCCCATCCCATTCCCTGCTCAGAGAGATCCTGCTCCGAGGAATCCTCCTTTCTATGGAAAGGCAATGGCTTGAGGGACATAAAACTCCAATGGGGAATCACTCCTTGGTGGGATTGGTTGGGAATGTTGTTGCTCGATGGGGCAAACCCCGTGCCCGGCTGGGGGCTGGTGAGGTGATCCGTGTGTCCTGGCACCTGGGGTTTGGATCCCGCTGGATTCTCCGTGGCTCGGCTGAGGGAGAAGGTTCATCTCCGGGTGGATGGTGGATGGAGGGATCTTGGCAGCGTTCCCTGGTGTGCGAGCTGTGGGAAGCACAGGAATTCCCAGGAATTCCACTCCCAGGTGGAAGGGTGGCTGCAGCCAGCCAGGGGTGAAAAATCCACCTTTAATGTCTTCATGGAATCGTGGAATGGTTTGGGTGGGAAAGGACCTTGAAGCCCATCTCATCCCAACCCCCTGGCAGGGACACCTCCCGCTATCCCAGGTTGCTCCGAGCCCCRTCCAACCTTTTGTTTCCGAGGGCCTGGACTCACCTCATCCATCTCCAGCATCCCTGGAAGTGCCCAAGGCCAGGCCGGATGGGGCTTGGAGCACCCTGGRATAGCGGGAGSTGTCCCCGCCCAYGGCAGGGGGYGGAATGGGATGGGATTTAAGATCCCTTCCATCCCCAAAAATTCCATGATTCCGTGGTGGGTTGCTTGGGAAAAGGCAGCTCCAGGCAGAAGGGGTGCGGATCCAGCTCATCCCTAAGGGAATGCTGGGCACACGCGGATTTCAAGGTCATCTCCTGGACACTCCGGCATCAAAGCTCCGCCGTGGCCACCAACACAGGCAGAAAATCCCCAGGGACAAACAATCCTGGGCACGATCCCGCCCATCCGGACCCCMGGAGTGGTGGAGTTGCAGCTTTCCCGCCCGGCTCCGGTGTTCCCTGGATTCGGGAGCGGTCTTGGGAGCTCTGTCTGCAGGAGGCCAGGCCAGCCTGGGGCCTGTGGGGACAGGCAGGGGTCGATAGGATCTGGCGGGGGTCTGGCTCCCAGGTGCTGGAAGGAGGCTCGAGGTGAGAAGATCTTTCAGGTCCTTTCCAACCCAAACCCGAATTCCGTGACTCACCCTCCGCTGGTTTCGTTGGAAACCCATCCCGGGGTTGGACACGGAGCAGGGAATATGTCAGGACTGGCCTCGTGGGGTTACTGGGGTGAGATTTCCCCACCCCCGGCTTCAGCTGGAGACCAAACCCTCGGGCCTGACCCCGTTTCACACCTGCTCGGATAATTCCCAGCCTTGGGATGCTTTCCTGGGGATGGGCTRGAGCGAAAGCCCCGGGGCCGTGTCTATCCCAGCAAATTAAGCAGTTCCAGGGTTCAGACACTAATTATCCTCACGGTTTAATTAAATTATTAAATCATTGCCCAGGTGATTCTCGGGCACGGCTCCGGACTGTGCCTGGAGCATTCCCAAGGGGCAGGATGGACTTGGCTCCCTGTTTTCCTGGAGGTCATCCAGTGGGTGAAGGTTTGGCCTCGCCAGGTGTCCTCGGGGCTGGAGGATGATCCCAGACTCTTCCATGATCCCAGACACCTGCGTGATCCTGGCAAAGATGTGCCATGGCCAACCAGGCCCAGCTTTCCCAAGCTCAGGTCTTCCCAGCTGGGATCGTTTCCAGACGTGCAGCCCTGAATTCCTAAGGGAGAGTCATTAGCTCCAATTGCAAAAATTCACATTCATCTGCATTGTTTTATTTTTATTTTCTTTTTTTTTTTAATTTCCAGAAGGCTCCTTTTTGCTGATTAAGGCTGTGCCTGGAGCTTGTGCTGGGATTGTCACCAGGGAAGGCTCAATTCCCGGAGCAGAGACAGGGAGAATCCCTGGTTTTTCCAGCTGATTCCCACCTGGGAATGGGGGGCTTGGAGCAGCCTGGTCTAGGGGAAGGTGTCCCGTGGGGTTGGAAGCGGATGCTCTGTGAGGTCCTTTCCAGCACAAACCATTCCATGAAAACGGATTCCTTCCCAAAACTGGGATCCCACAGTGCCTGTGTCAGCTGGCACTGGAAAAATCTCCATCGTTATCCCGTCCTCTCCTCCCCTCCCAACACCCTCCCGCTTCCCTGGCACTTTTGATCCGCCCCGTCTGCCCGGGAGTGGGATGGGCGGGGGAGATTTGCATGCTGGAATTCCAACCAGGAAGTTCCCCGCTGCAGGAGGGGACGGATTCCTCCCTCGCTTTGGGGTTCGTTGCGATTTTGTTGGTTTTTCCGGTCATCTGGGGGACAGCCTTGGACGGTTTCCCCTTTCCCAAAGCGCCGCTCGAAAGCAGGTGAACGCGAGGTGGGACATCCGTGACCCCGGAGTGACCCTGCCCTCATTCCCAGATGGATAAGCCGATGACTAAGGCACATCCTGGCCTTCCTGGGACACACCCAGTTGCTTGGCTCCCTCCTAAATTTTGTTTTCCAGCCTCTCTCTCCCCACCCTCTTGGGGAAGTTGCTCCCGAGGAAAGCTGAGGGTGTTTGCTYGGGGGGTGATGGACGAGGGATGCTCAGGGAAACACCAAAAACGACGGAAGAGGGAAGGTGCGAGCTGGGAATTGTCCAACCATCCCGTTTGTTTGGTGCCAGTGATCCCAAATTTTGGGCTGCGGTGCTGGAAGGGCACACGGAGGGGCTGGAGCCAGCCTGGAATTGGGCTGCTGAGAGACCAGAGGGGCCAGGGAAGGAAGATCCGAAGGTTTGCGGTTGTTCGGTTGAGGAAAACCCTTTCCAGCAGCCTCCAAATCCATCACGGGATTCTGCAGGCAGGGAGGGGATGGAATGTTCTCCGCGTTCACCGGGAATTGGCTGGAATTGGATCCAGAGAGGCTGGGATTGAGGAGGACGGTGGGGGTGGGATGTGGTGGGGGTGTTGGGGCTGCAGCGTCTCCAAGGCCGGAGAACCAACAGGAGGGGACTGGGCTGGAGCAGGGCCTGCCCAGGGAYCCCCGCACAGGTCGGGAATGGGCTGGAAGCTCCTCCAAAGTCCATCCAAAGGCGTCCTGATCCTGCTCAGCAAGGGCAGGAGGCAGCTCAGATCCCCCAGGTTTGGGGTCAGGAGGTGGTGGGAGCTACTGCCTGGCGGGAAGTCGGGATTCCGACTGGATTGTCGAAACAATCCGGGAACAAGTGGGTTTAAATGCCCCTTTTGGGGGTTTTCTGCCTTGCTGGATCAAGCCCAGCTCTTCCCAAAAACCCCGTGCCTGGGAACAGTTCTTGGAGCAGCTCTCATTCCCACCTCTACCCTAAGGTCTCTCCCAACAGGAGTTTTTCGTTCCCAAAATCAGGAACGGAGCAGTTTCCTGGGCCTCTCAGGAACCCTGGGGCTCCCTGACTGAGATGGGCTGTGAGGCCCTTCCCGTCTCACCTCAGGGACACAAATCAGGGTCCTCCTGTCCCCAGYGAGGGGGTTCCAGCTGGGCTCCGGCCAGGATCCAGCTCCCAGATTTTCCCCCCTAAAGAGCAGTTTGGACACCTCGGTGACCCGGGAGCCCACCTGGCCTCCAGCCGTTGTTCCAGGAGGATGGAATTCTCCCAGAGGTGCCGAGTTCTTGCAGTCATGGACAATCCTGGGATCGCTGAGTCTGGAAAAGCCCTCCAGGATCATCAAGTCCATCCTGTGCCCAATCCCCACCTCGTCACCCACACCACATCCAGGAATTCCTTGGACACCTCCAGGGACRGGGACTCCAAGCCTCCCTGGGCACTTCCAAGGCCTGACCGCCGTTTCCATGAGGAAATTCCTGCTGATGTCCAACCTGAGCCTCCCCAGCGCAGTTAAGAYGAGGTTCCCTGGGAGCAGAGTCTGACCCCCAGGTGTGGGGACGCTGCTGGGGTGGCCCCYGTGGCCTGGGGCTGAAGGTCACTCGTGGTCAGGGAGCTGCTCCCAGCTCTTTGTGTGGTCAGCAAAGCAAATCCCTTGTTCAAACAGGCTCCTCCATGGGCAAACAGGGAAAGGGAAGGAGCAAACTCGTGGAGAGGGCTGAGCCGGGTGGGAGGGCAGGGAGGGAGCMGGAGTGAAGCCTTCAGGGGGATGTGGTGGCCTTGGCCCTGCTGGGTCAGTGGTTGGGCTCGATGACCTGGGARGTGTTTCCACCTAAATCGTTCTGTGGTTCCACCACTGAGGGGTGGGGTGGAAGCTCTGTCCAGCCTTGTATCCCTGTCCCTCGTCCAAACCTCCTTCCTCGTKTCCTGCACAGGCACAAAACTCCTCGTTTCCATGAATCCCGGAACTGCAGAATATCCCGAGTTGGAAAGGGACCCACAGGGATCATCCATCCAACCCTGGCCCTGCACAGACAGCCCAACAACCCCACCCTGGGCATCCCTGGCAGCGCTGTCCAAACGCTCCTGGAGCTCTGGCAGCCTCGGGGCCGTGCCCATTCCCTGGGGAGCCTGGGCAGTGCCCAGCACCCTCTGGATGAGGAACCTTTCCCTGAAATCCAACCTGACCCTCCCAGACCCAACTCCAGGCCATGAAAAGTCCGCGGTGTCCTTGTCAAGGACAAGGACAGGTGGGAGAAAAAGGAGGTTTTTTGTCCRTTCTTTCCCGTTTCTCAGATCCTGAGGTGGGACTTTGGGTACAAGAAGGACTTTTTGCAAATTTCTGCTGTGATTTGGACATTTTCAGGCCTGGGGACCTTTTGTGAGTCCAGAGCAGAGCCCAGATCTGGCCAAGGATGGCTGAGTGAGACTTACCGATGTCGCTTGGGTAATTAGACAAAAAAAGCTCCTTACCAGGCACGGGGAGGGTTGGGAAGGGCAGAGCTGATGTGGTTGTTAATCCCATAAACCAGGGAAAATCCAGGCAATAACTCCTGTGGGAGCAGCCTGTAAAACGCTGGGAGAGCAGCACTGCTCCCGATCCATCATTTTTAGTGCCAGAATTCCCTGCTGGATTCGTTCGCTCCTCTCCATTGGGGATTTGCTGCTGGGGACACGGGTGAGGGGACGGCGTGGCTGAGGGGTCACCCCTGGCTCCACACTTTTGTCACCTCAGCTGGGGCCGGAGCCTGGAGTGTGGCCGCGGATCCCCAGACGAAATCAAGGGGGAAAAGCATTGGAGAAAAATGATCCCAAAGTTACGGTGAGAAGAAAGAACACTGAATTCCCTCATTCTTGGGGAGCTGGTGCTCTGAGGAATCCAAATCCTGCTTCCTCCTCTACTTGTGGATGAGGGATTCGTCTCACCCAGCTTTAGATCCCTGGAGTCTTCCCAGAGCTGGAAGATCAGAGGTGACTCTCCCACCTGGGATTCATCTGTGGGATTTTAGGTGGCCAAGTCGGGGTGAGGTGACTGAGGAAGCCTGGACGGGTGAAGTGTCGGTGTCCAGCCAGGAGAAACGTTTGGGAATCTTGGTGTCTTCCCAGTGGATGTCCTGGCTCAGCCAGGGATTTTTCCAGTCTCCCTTTTCCCAGCCTGGAGTGGATCAGCCAGGTTCATCCCTCCTTATCTTTTTTTACTGCCATGGAATTGGGCTGTGCCGGGCCATGAGGCACTTCCAGGAGATTCCTCCCATCCCAAGGCGTGGTCACTTCCACGGGAAAACAGATCCTGCCCCTCTGAGCCCTCGATCTCGGGAGGAGATGCCTTCGTCTCTGAGAGTCCCAGGGAATCCCAAAGAGCCATCCTGGAGCAGATGCCTTTTTCATGGATCCCCACAGGGGTATGGACCCCACTCCCTGGCAGCAGCGGGGTCCCGGTGCCACTTTTCCATTGGGATTCCTCAAAGATGTTGTCCCATTCCAGGTGACACCACTCAGATGCCAAGAGAACTCCTCTGACGGACACGGGAAGAATTTTCAGGGAGCTGCCGACGGATTTCAGAAGGAATTTGGAACCCAGTCCTGAGGTCTCTGGTCATTCCATGAGCCCAGGAACATCTCCCAGGAATATCCTTCATGGGAAGAGGTGGGACAGTGTCCAGGGAGGATGTGAGACATCCCTGAGGGCAGCAGCAGCTGGGTCTGTCCCTCAGCATCCCAGCAAGGTTTGAAGAGGGCTTCGGACGGGATTTGAGGGGACTTTCCATGTGTCCGTGGGAGGAAACCTTGGGAAGGGCAGGGAGGGTGCAGTGCTTTTCCCAAAATTATCCCCCTTATCCGAAATGGGACCTCTGAACAGGCAATGCAAGTTGGAAATGTGGGGATTTGGGACGGGGGTTGAGCTTTGGGGCCAGAGAGTTTTTTTTATCCCTTTAAGATCCTCGAGCCGCAGATCATGGAATCATGGAATGTGCCAAGCGGGAAGGGACCCCAGGGACCATCGAGTCCAACTCCTGGCCGTGCACAGGATCGTTCCCGAGTCTCCCGTTCCACCTTCTGCCTGTCTAGCAGGGCTCCTCCTCTTTGATCTCCCTCCCTGATGRGAACTCCTGACATTAATTTGCTTTTCCCTTGTCTCTCCCCGCTGCTCTCCCGGAGCTCCGCTTCCGTGAAGGAGCAGAGAGAAGGGAAATCCCCCCAAAATCCCATTTCTCCCTCCGCCCAGGGCAGGTGCTGAGTGGGATCCCAGCCCTCTGCTCGGGTGTGTGGGCCGGGAATCCAGGGAAAAAGGAACAGTAGCTTTTTCTCTCCCCGGCGACGCCGACGTGGTGATCAGAGGAGCTGGCCAGAGTCCTAATGAAGATAAATGAGTATTCCCACTCCTCCAGCTCTTCCAGCTTTTATTGATGGGCTGCGGGGTGAAAGGCGAGGGCCGGAATGTTCATTTCAGCCGACGTCACGGGCTGTGGGGCGGAGGGGAAGGTGTGGGGAAAACCGCCTGGTGCCGGGAAGTTCCTCCGCCGCGAGCACGCTCGGCTTTACAAGGCTTTCTCCATTCCTTCCCCATCCATCACTTCCCGGGATCCCTTTGTAAATGCAAATTGCACTTTGATAGGAAGAACGCACGGAGCCCCATTAGTGTCGGGCGATGGGGAGGGTGATTTTAATGCCATCCTTCTTCGAATAAGGCACCCAGGAGCTTCTCCGGGGCTGTGTATCAAAATCCCATCTGAAACCAGGCTCCTCCCATTCCCGGCCTTGGCAGGAGCTGGGATGTTTTTTAGTTTGTGGCTCAGGATTCTGAGATGTTTTTTATTTGGGCTYGAGATCACGGGATATTTTGTACTTGGGGCTCGGGATTCTTTTGGTTTGGGGTTGGGGATTTGTGGGGCAGCCTGAGGGTTTGGCCCCGTTAATGRGAGCTCGGAGCTCACCCCCTTTGACCTGGTCCCAGGACAAGGGGTGATGGCTTTAAACTGGGATAGGGGAGATTTAGATTGGATTTAGAAAGAAATTCCTGGCTGGGACGGTGGGGAGGGGCTGGGTTGGAATTCCCAGAGCAGCTGTGGCTGCCCCTGGATCCCTGGAAGTGTCCAAGGCCAGGCTGGACATTGGGGCTTGGAGCAACCTGGGACAGTGGGAGATGTCCCTGCCCATGGATGGATTAGGAATGGGATGGGATTTAAGGTCCCTTCCAACCCAAACCATTCCAGGATTCTGGAGCCCCTCTGCTCTGGAGSCAGGCTGGGAGAGCTGGGAATGTTCCCCTGGAGAAGGGAAGGCTCCAGGGAGAGCTCCGAGCCCCTTGCAGGGCCTAAAGGGGCTCCAGGAGAGCTGGAGAGGGACTGGGGACAAGGGCTGGAGGGACAGGACACAGGGAATGGCTTCCCAGTGGGAAAGGGGAGCTTGGGCTGGGATCTTGGGAAGGAATTGCTGTGTGGGAGGGTGGGGAGGGGCTGGGCTGGAATTCCCAGAGCAGCTGTGGCTGCCCCTGGATCCCTGGMAGTGTCCAAGGCCAGGYTGGACAYTGGGGCTTGGATCCACCTGGGATRGTGGGAGGTGTCCCTGCCCATGGAATGGGGTGGGGCTGGATCATCTTTAAAGTCCCTTCCCACCCAAACCATTCCACGATTCTATGGCAAGACTTGTCCCAGGCTGGAATGCCTGGATCATGGGATAGTGGCATAACCTGCTTCCTTCCCATTTTTCCATGTGGGGCAGCACCAGCTGGGATTTTYGGGGGCTGAGATCCCTCATCCCCTGGAGCTGTTCCTTCCCAGGCTCTCCCATGTGCTCCCAGCAGGAGGGAGCCGGTTCAATCCCACCATAACCATCTCCCATGGGATGGARCGTTGGGATGTGCAGAGCAGCCCCTCAGATCCCTGGGATGTTCCTGCATCACCAGATGGATTTTCCTCATATCCCAGCCTGAGCTCTCCCTCCTAGGGTGAGCAACAGCAGCTCCAGCACTGAAATCAGTTAAAGCTGCTGTAAAATTCCAGAAATAAGGAACATTTGAAGGCACTGAGATCCCCCTCCACACTCACACTTTGGGAGGTCAGAAAAAAACCGGCTTTGAAGCGCTTAAAAACAAATCTGGGGCCTCATTCATCTTCATTAATGAGATATTTAGCCAGGCCCTTTTAATAACTTTTTGATGCCTGTGCCAAGTGAAAAAATAAAAAAGACATTTTCTGCTTAAAAGACCTTGAGTTTGGTCTCCTTGCTGATTAAAAGACCATTATGCTCCATGCCTTTTCCCACCTTAATCCCTAAATCCTCGCTTTTCTTTCCAGGTATCATCATCACGTTCCCTCGGAGCAGCTTCTCCGCGGGCACCACCGGGATTTGTGCCAGTGAGATCAGGGAAAGGAGGTGACTTCTGTCATCTCTCCCAGGTTTTCCACAGAGCTTCCAYGCAGGATTGAATCCCCTGGAGAGATCAATCCCACTGCATCCCTCTTCCTACCTGTTTGGGGGCGAATTATTCCAGAGCTGGAGTGGATTTTCTCCAGGAAGAACTGGAAATCAGAACCATCCGGGAGCGTCAATCCGCAGCTCCTTCCCAAAGGATGGCTCCAAAGGTGTGGCCCTCCGGCACCTTCCCAGCGGAGCTGGAATATTTAGAGCCAGTCAGGAACATCTGAGCGAGCCCCAGCACGGCTCTTCTGAACTCCGGGGTGGGAACCACCAATTTTGGGGGTCCTTGACTCCCAAAATGAAGGATTTGGGGAGGGAAAAGTCCTTTCATAAATCAACCGTGGAGAACAAAGGGAGGGAACATGGAAAGCAGAGGGGACTTCCCTGTTTCTCGAGGAGCAGGAGGAGAGGGATGGGGAAGGCAGCGTCGTTAAAGTGAAATCCCGACTGGAACGACAAAAGGAAAAGAAATTAAAGCCAGACTTGTTCCCCTGGGCCAGAGGAAGGAGGATCCCGTTGGATTTGTTCCTCCTTTCTTGTTTCCTTCAAAGCCAGGAGATGAATTGTGGGCCTTAATGAGAACCGTCTCGTGCCAGAGGTGGACAATGGAGCGGGACAGGGACATCCCGGGGATTTTACAGCAGCTCGGAGCATTGGGATCCATCCCTGGAAGGGCCAGCCCATCCCTGGAAGTGCCAGCCCATCCTCTCCAGACTTTGTGAGTATCCCGGCACTGAATCCGAGCGGGCAGCACYGGTGGCAATTCCCATCCCTGATCCCGGAGGATGCGTGTCCGTGGGTCCATCCTTGGTCCTCCACCCACGTTGGGATCTGGAAATGCGGGATTACGATCTGGATTTAAATCCCCCATCCCTGGGCAGTTCTGCTTTGTGATTATCCCGGCACTGAGCCCGAGCGGGGAGCACCGGTGGCAATTYCCATCCTGATCCCAGGGGATAATGTCCAAGGGTCCATCCCTGGTCCCACACCCACGTTGGGATCTGGAAATTCGGGATTTGGATCTGGATTTAAACCCAGGCATGGTATTTAACCTCAGGGGAGGTGGAGGGTCTGTGTTAGCTTGAGCTGAGCATCCAAAGAGCATCTGCTCCCATGGGCATTCCCTGTCTCCCTTGGGGGTCTCCAGGAATTCCAATCTGTTCTTTGRGACCCTCTCCCAGCGAGGTTTCCCAAGGGGGACCTCTCCTCTCCCTTCCAGGGGACACCCCAGTGTTGGATGCTCCTGGGAGCCGAGTGCTGGCGGTCAGGTATTTAYGGAATGACCGGAGACCTCAGGATTGAGCTCCAAATCCCTCCAAAAGCCACCGGCAGCTCCGAAAATTCCAGTGTCCGTCAGAGCAGATCTCTTGGCATCCAATGGATGCCCTCTGGAATGGGAGGGAGCCCACGGGATGGCCAGCAGGTCCCCCTGAGGGCCTGCCCCTGATCCCTCATCGGGATTTTCCTCATCCTCAGGCTGTGTCCAACTGGGAGCCAAGTGGAGGAGGGTTTGGGACACCGATCTCGCGTTCAGGGTGACTTCGGGTGCAGAGTTTAGACCAAAATCCAAGGAGCAATTCCTGGGGTGACCCTTGGAGGCACAGGATTGGGAAACCTCTCTGGGAGAGCATCTTGGCCCTCCTGGAGACCCTCACGGAGACGGGAATGGCCTCAGGGAGATGGGAATGGCCTCAGGGAGACGGGAATGTCCTGAAGGAGACTGGAATTGCCTCGGGGAGACGGGAATGCCCTCAGGGGGATGGGAATGGCCTCAGGGAGATGGGAATGCCCTCAGGGGGACGGGAATGCCCTCAAGGAGACAGGAATGGCCTCAGGAAGTGGACACTCAACTCATGCCAACATCAACGCCCCACCTCCCACTCCAAGGCAGGAAGGACAGAGCACGAGGGATAAAATTCCTGATCATCCCGGGAATCACCCCCATCTCCCGCTCCATGGGCAGCAGCAGGAACTGGGATAACCCGGACGCACCCCGGTGGAGCAGAGCCTCCCGAATCCGCGCGGAGCCGCCTCTTCCGAGGCCTCCGTGCCGGACCCTGGGGATGAATCTTCTTTCAGAGCGAATTCTTTGCTCTGTCACCCGATCGGCCTCGATCCCTGGAGCTCCGGCGGGAGAGAGGGACCTTTCACGGGCAGGTGAGGGGGGAGGGCCGTGCTAATCACCCCGGGCTCTTAATGAATGCAAATGAGCTCGGACCGAGGGGTTCTGTGCGAGGAGGAGCAGGTACCGCCTCGTTCCCAAATATTAACAACTTCCTGCCCGGATCCCGGATCCCAGAGCCCTGGAAATCGCTGGGCAAAGGATTCGTCTTGGGGTCTCCTCATCCGGGTCATTTGGGGCTTGGCTGGGGATTTATTCAGGTTGAGGATGCTCAAAAGGAGGGGCAGCACCTCCCGGTTATCCCACACCAGCACCCTCCTTATTCCTTAAAACCCTGATTTCCCTTCCCATCCTCAATCCAGGATATTCCGTGCAGGAAAATGGGGTTTTACCTCCTAAAAAACCTCCTGATTTCTCTTCCCACCACCAGTCCAGGATATTCTGTGGAGGTAAATGGGGTTTGCCTTCTAGAAAACTCCCAGTTTCCCTTTCCGTCTTCAATCCTGGATATTTCGTGCAGGAAAATGGGGTTTTGCCTCCTAAAAAACCTCCTGATTTCTCTTCCTATCACCAATTCAGGATATTCCATGTAGGAATATGAGTTTTGCCTTGTAGACATCCTGAAAACGGCTCGAACGAAACATGAATTTATTTCCCTGATTTTTAACTGGCAGCATGGATTGATTTTGATTTTAAGGCAGTTTTCCTAAAAAGAAGGGAAGTTTCTGTAGGCTTTCCCAAAAAGAAGGGAAATTTCAGTAATTTTTCCTTAAAGGAAAACTAAACTCTGTGAGAGGAATGGGAAAACCTCCCTGGAACTCAGTGATCCTAAGGATGAGCTGGAGGAACCTTCCCCGTGTGTTTCGGGACACGGAGGAACACTCGGAGCCAGCGTCGCCCAGGAGTGATATCCCGATTTATTCCATGGATTTCCGTGRGGCCGTTGTGTTTCCTTGGAACCGCGAGGTCCCGTGAGCAGTTTGGAAGACCCAGAGTGGTTCTGTTGGAAAGGGGGATTTTGGGAAGGAACGGAGCCGTGGTGCTTTCAGCTTCATTCCCCATCCTTAAGGGAAGCRGAAAACTCCCCCAAACTTCCCGAAACTTCCCAAAACTGGGGAAAAAAATGGCTCTGAAAAYGTCTGTTTTCTTCCTCTTCCCCAATCCCTCCCTCGCTCACAAACTTCCCTCTCTTTTTCTGGGAACGGAGAAGAAAATCCCTTCTTGCTTTGATAAAAATCCCACATATTCCGCGTGGATCAGGCTCCCACCYCTTCCCAATCCTGCTTTTCTGGACCGCCTCAGGGTGACATCCTTGGTCCAGGGCCTCATCCCAGAGGTTTTTCCCTGTTTTTAAGGCTCCTTGGGCTGTGGGATGGAGGTGCTGGAGGCTGGGGGGGGCTGGAAATTTTGTCTGTTTGAGCCAAAAAAATGGAATTTTAAAAAGATCCCAAAGGGAAAAGGGGAATTTCGGGAGTCCTAAAGGAAAGAGGAGCCCAGGGCTGGTCTCCAAAGGGCACCAAGCCCTTCGCTTCGGCAGCAAATCCCACAGGGAATTTCCTCTGGATGCGGTTGGCATTTGGGGCTTGGTTTGGTTCCTTTCTTTCCTTTTCTGCCCCCTTTTCCCTGTTTTCCCAGTGGGTTCAGTATGGAAAACTGTTGGGATTCAGGGATGAGAGCGGAGCCATGGGCAGGTGAAATGTGCTGGACTCCAGCCTTGAATCCCTGCTCCACAAACGCTCCTGGGCTCCACCTGGATTTAAAACCTCTTTTTCCAAGGATTTTGGGATGGGCTGGGAAGAAGGGCAGGAGCTGAGAGGTGGAAAGGGAGCAGGTGGGAATCTTCAGCGTGGGGAGAAGGATGAAAATTTGGGACAACGGGGTAAATCCCAGCTCCCTTCGCAGAGAGGAAATCCCGGTCTGGGAGAGAGCAAACATTGGGATATTCCCATTCCGTGGGTCCTTGGAGCTGCCTCCTTATCCAGGTTTTATGTTCAAATGTTTGGGATGTAAATAATGTTTTAACAACAACTCCAAGTTCCCATTTTTCTRAAATATCCGTGGATCCSTCGCTCCCTCCTTCCCTCCCGGTCCTGCATTCCCTGGCATTTTGTGTTGGGAATGAAGGGAGAAACCTCCCCGGGGTTTCTTTTCCTTCCGGAGCGGGGGAAGATGGTTCTTGTTGTGCCTTTGGAATTTTCTCCATGGCCTGGAGAAGAACAGAGGCTGGAATCTTGCAAGGATGCACAAACCCCTCACATCCCACCCTTTTTTTGGGGAATTATCGGGAGATCCAGGCCAGGGAAAAGCCGGATGGGTTGGGAAAAGGGCTGAAATTTGGGAGGGTGGCTTTGCTGGTGGCAGAATTTATTGAAAATAAGGAAGTTTGGAAAACTAGSATAAATCCCAGGCCGGGCTGGTGGGTTGGGATTTAAAAGGGATTTTTTTGGGAATGTCTGGCAGAGGAAGGGAGATAAAATAGATGATCTGAAAGAAATTAATTTTAAAATAAAAAAAAAAAAAGAGGATACTCAGGAAAAGGATCTCGTCTTCCTGAGGAGAATTCCAAGCTAAGAGACCTTGAGGAAAAACTCTGGATACCTGAGATCATTCACAGAAAACATTCCYGGTTCCATCCCGGCTCATCCGACCCAGAAGTGAGGAGAAAATCCTGCACAATTCTCCTGACTGGGGAAAAAAAAGGGAACAGAAGCTCAAAACTTCCTCTGTGCAGCTCCCATGGGGATTTCTGCCGGGAATCTGGGATTTGGGATGCTCCGAGGGGCTTTTGGCCACTGGATTATTGCCTTGGGATTGGGTTTGGAGGAGGAATTGAAGGAATTTTGGGGAGGAGAGGGGCTGAGAGTGGCCACAAAATGCAGGAAAAGGGGTTGGGAATGGGGATAAATTGGGTTGGGATAACCCCGAGGGTGTCCCTGGAGCATCTTCCCGAGGGCCCATCTGGAGCTCGGGGTCGGAGCAGCCCCAACCCGGCCACTTTGGGCTTTTTAAGGGATAAAAAGTTGAGATTTGGGGGTTTATTGGTGGTTTTATTGGGGTTTTATCCGTGGCTCCGCCGGCATCCCCCCTCTCCCGGCGCCTGGAGCGGGCCCAAGGCGCGTCCCCGCTCCTCGGGAAAAGGCGGATGCACAAAAAGGGGGAATATCAAAATGATCTCGTTTCTGTCTCTCCTCGGTCTCCTATGGAACAAAGGACAGATGGGAACAAGAAAGGAAGGAAAAAAACATCACCTGTTCCCATCCAGTCCTGGAGCGATCCGGTCATTATCTCGGAGCTTCACATTTCCAAAGGGGCTTCATTTTCCTTTGAAACACTGGCATTTTGTTAAAAAAACACAAAACAAAACAAAACGGGAAAAAACCTCAATTTAAGCATTTAACATCCCCCCCCCCACCGCCACCATCCAAAGGGATTTTCCGTGCTTTTCCCACAGCCCCGAGTTTAACACCTGGGAAAAGAAAGTGGGAAGGAAATCCAAGGGGAAGAGAAAGAAAGGGCCCCCCCAAGGGCGGCTTTTCCCGATCCGCATCCGACAAAAAGCCTTTGGTTTTCTGTCATTCTTTTCATTTCCTTGCTGGCTCCCCCAATTGTCAAAGCCCTCAAGAAAATGCACTTTAGCTCTCTTTGTCCCCAAATGTAATTTGATAAACTCCGGGCAGAAACATTCGGGTTTCGGAGGCTTTTCAGAAAAAAAAAAGGGAAAAAAAGACAGGGGGGGAGGAAGGGGGGAAAAAAGGGAGAAATAAGAGGGGAAAAGGGGAAAAATAAGAGGGGAAAAGGGGAAAATAAGAGGGGGGAAAAAGGGGGAAATAGAGGGGGAAAAATGAGAGAAAATGTGGGAAAAAAGAAGAAAAATGAGGGAAAATGGGAGAAGAAAAAAGAAGGGGGAAATGATAAAATAATGAAGGGAAAAGAAGATAAAGGATAAAAAGAAGAAGGAAAAGAAGGGAGAGATGAGGGGAAAATAAGGAAAAAGGATGAAGGGAGAAAGAAGAATAAAAAGAAGGGAGAAAATGAAGGGGAAACAAGGAAAAAAGAAAATAAAGGAGAAAAGGAGGAAAAGAAGGGAGAAAATGAGGGGAAAAAAGAAGAAAGAAAAGGGGAAATAAGGAAAAAAGGGATAAAGAAAAATAAGGAAAAAGGAGGGACAAAATGAGGGGGAAAAGAAAGGGAAAATTATATTAAAAAAAAGAAGATAAAGACGGAAAAGAAGAAGGAAAAAAGAAAGAAAAGAAGTGGGGAAAAAAAGAAGGAAAAGGAGAGGAAAAAAAGGGAAAAAACCAGGAAAAGGAGGGAAAACCCCCAGGAGCTGCTCCTGCAGGGGGTAAAAGTGGGGGAGCCCCTGCCGAAGAATCTCTCGGAGCATTTGGAATTTAAAAAGCGGGATTTTAGGAGCGGGGTGACGGAGCCGAGGCAGAACCRGGCCGGAGGCTCCGGGGGTGGGGAGCTTGACGTCGTCATCATCCCTAAATCCTTGGGAATCCTCATTTTCCAGCGGCACTTTCCCCCCTGTGGGCGGGGACCACCCCGGCTCCCACGCTATAAAACGCTCCGAGTTTTCCCGGGAGTGGGAAGCGGCCGCCGGGGCCAACTTGGACTTGGAGGTTGGGTGAGTGGCGAAAATAATCCGGATATTCTTCTCAGGGGTTTTCCCGGACGGGGTTTGGAGAAGTGGGAGCTGCGGCATCCAATCGCTCCCAAAATCCYGGAATATCCGCGCCCCTTCCCGCGGGATTTCTGCTGCCCAAGGGGGTGGTGGTTGCTCGTTCATTCAGAGGGTGGAAAAAGCGGTGATGACAATTCCCAAATTTCAGTGCAGGGCTGGAAAGGCGCCTGGTTTGAAAAATATTTTGGGAAGCAAAGCCCCAAACCGGGAATGAGGGCCTGTTCCCAGCTGGGAGAAGTGGTGGAATTCTGCTCCCGGCKGGAGAAGCGGCTCCCGAGGCCCCGGCAGAGTTTGGTGTGGGGTGGGGGGAAAGAGCAAAATTGAGGAAGGAGCAAAAATTAATTGGGAAGTTTTGGGGGGGTAAGGAAAAGGAATTGGAATTGGGCTGCAAAAAATTCCAGTTGGGGGCTTGGATGCAAAAAAAATTCCAGCTGGAGGTTTGGCTGCAAAAAAACTCGGGTTGAAAGTTCGGATGCAAAAATTCCCGATGAGGGTTTTGGATGAAAAAAATTCCGGTTGGAGATTCAGGAGCAAAAATCCAATTAAATGGCAGGATTAGTTGTAAAACTGAAATATTTTCGGATACAAATCCCTGGGATTGTGGAAGTTGTCCCTGCCCGTGGCACGGGCTTGGAATGGGATATTTAAGGTCACTTCCAATCTGGAATTCCCTGATTTTCACATCAGGATTGGGGGGGGTTTCCCCCCTCCTCATTATCGGCCTGGAAGGGGCAGTGGCTCAGTTCCAAAGGGGCTGGAGCTGRGATTCCTCTGGAATGCGGAATTCCATGGATTCTGCCATCCTGAGCTTCACCTGTGCAGGTGGACGAGGGCGGGGAAGGAGCTTGTGGTGCATCCCGATTATTAAATCGGCCATAAAAGTGCGATCAGCGTTAATTAATATTCATTAATGGGAATAAACCCCACATTCAGACTGAAAAAACGGGATCAACGTTCCTAATGGATCACTAGGCAGGGAATCCCGGCCGGAAAATTAAAGATATTTGGATGAATTGGGGGTTTTTTAAGTCAATATTTTAAATTAAAAATGGGACGAGGTAAAAAAGAAAAGTCGTTAAGTGAGACATGAACATTTAGAATTCCACCTGTGCATTCCAAGTTCTCCCAAATTCAGGAATGTTTTGCCTGGATAAGGAAAGAGGGAATCAGGGTGTTAAAAAAAAAAAGGGAAGAGATATGAGGAAGCCTCGGACGGGGAGAAAAATAAACATTGATTTTAGAAGGGATTTTTCCTTTTGGGGGGGGAAAAAAAAAGGAATTAAAATTAAATATTACCTAGGAGCGCCTCTGGAATTTTCTCAGGGAATCCAATCCGTCCGCGCGGCCGAGGGGGTGCAGCTGCCTCCGCCAGGGAGCGGAAAGCGGGGAAGGAAAATTCCCAGAGGGAGTTCTCGTGTGCGGGGAGCAGCTCCAGCACCTCTCTCGGGGTGACCCGGGAAGGCAGAGCCCCCCCCGTGCTCCCTGGGAATGAGGATATCCCGGGAATGCCGCACCGGGTGGAACCTCCGGGACTCTCTGCTGCTCTCTCCAGCTGGAATTGAACAGCACCGGAATTTTCAGGAGCTGCAGGGAGAGCATTGCCCACTCCGGGCACGGGGAAATCCCCAGGGAATTTGGGAAGCCAAGGGAATTTTGGTGCTGTAGGGCCCAGGCAGAGGGAGATTTTCCTGYGGGAATGTTGTTCCCTCCTGGCACCGAAATTCCCAGTTTTTCCCAAGGTAGGAACTCAGGATCCCGTTCGTGTTGCACAATTGGACTGTGGGGTCCAACCCCGTGGGAAAAGCGGGATGGAACCCCRGGATYTGGGAGCTGGTTGAGCCCCAAACCCACTGCAGCATCCCGGGGGGGATGAGATCCCGGCATTCCCATTCCCGATGGGAATTCCTGCGGTGCCATCGCCCCTCTCCCCTCGGGAATTGTCGCTCCCCCGGTGCTTTCCCCACCCCAGCTGTGATTTCACGGCCCCTTGGCTTTGCTTGTRGACGATGACGGAATTCCCCGGGCTCCATGAAAAGTTGGGAATGCCGTGGCTGCATCCCACTGACCGGGTCTGAGCTCCACCTCCGACCTCGGAAAAGCCTGGATTTGCCTCCAGAGGGTGGGAATCTGCTCCAAGAGAAACCCTTAAAACCCCACAAAYATTTTTTAGGCTCTTCCCCCTTCTCCTTGGGTTTCCAGCAGCGGGAAAAGAAACACGAAACACTTCCATAAAATTCTTATGGAATTCCGTGCTGGTGGCTCACTCCTGCCCCTTTCCCTGCCCTTCAGAGAGGCTTTTCCACACGTTTGGAAGGAAGTGGGACATTTCAGGACAGGAATTCTGCTGCTTTGGGGCGGCCAGGAGCACCCCAGGGACAGGGTTTTCCATGGAAAAGGAAGGAGGAGGGAAGGCCTCCTCGCTGGGAATTCCAGGGGGTGTTTTCCATGGCAGGCACTGGGGTCAGGGATGGTTTTGGGAAGGTATTTAGGGAAGGAGTTTTGGGAAGGAGCTTCCAGAAGGTGTGAGGTGCTTTGAGGAGGATTTTTGGGAAGGTGTTTTGGGAAAGGGCTTCAGGAAGCTTCGGGAAGGTATTTTGGGAAGGTTTTTGGGGGAGGCGATTTTGGGAATGTGTGAGGTGCCCGGAGCGGGTGTTTTAGGAAGATCCTTTGGGAAAATGCTTTGGGGAAGATGCTTCGGGAACAGTTTTTGGGAACGGGCTTTGGGGCGGCGTTTTGGGAAGGTGTTTCGGGAAGATCCTTTTGGGAGTCACTTTGGGCAAGAATTTTGGGAAGATGCTTTGGGAAGGGGCTCCAGGAAGGTGATTTGGGAAGGGGCTTCGGGAAGATGCCTTGGGAAGGTGTTTTGGGAAGCGCTGTAGGGAAGGGGAGTTGGGACAGCGCGAGGCGCTTTGGGAAGGGCCTTTGGGAGCCGCTTTGGGCAAATATTTCGGGAAGACACTTTGGGAAGGGACTCTGGAAAGGCATTTAGGGAAGGTATTTTGGGAAGGCGTTCCGGGACGGGTTTTTTTGGGGGGTGGGATGAGGCGCTTTTGGGCCGAGAGATGCGGGGAGAAGCTTTGGGATGGTGCTCTGGGAAGGCGTCTCGGGAAGAGGCTTCGGAGACGCGAATGGGACCGAGCCCAGGGACGCCCTGGGGGGAGGAGGGGGCGGGATCGGGATGGGATCGGTGGGCCGAGAGATGCGGGGAGAAGCTTTGGGATGGTGCTCTGGGAAGGCGTCTCGGGAAGAGGCTTCGGAGACGCGAATGGGACCGAGCCCAGGGACGCCCTGGGGGGAGGAGGGGGCGGGATCGGGATGGGATCGGGATGGGATCGGGGCGGGATTGGGATGGGACAGGGAGGGGACAGGGCCGGCGCCACCTGCCGCCTCCTGCAGTGCCCGCGGCCGCCACCGGGTGGGGCCGTAGGGCCGGGAGTGAGCGCGGCGATGGCGGGCGGGGGGCGCGGGGCCGGGCCGGGCTCGGGGGGGCTCCGGCCCCGGGATGCGCCAGCCCCGCCGAGGGAACCCCGCTCCAGACCCGGATCCCACCCCCGGGGGGACYGGCGGGGGGGACGGGAGGGGTCCCCGCACCGGGATGCGCCGTGGCGCTGATGGGAATTCCCGTGGGATGCCATGGGAGAGGGGAGGGGGGGGTCTCCGGACAGGGATACACCGGGAAAGGGGAGCGGGGATATCCAAGGATGCGGGAATGGGGGGATCCCACCCCGGGGCGGGGGGGGGGACGCGGGGAAGGGGGTCCAGCCTGGTTCCCCCCGGGGTCACCCCAAAAAYGAGGATGAGGGGGCACCCCCGACTCCTCAGGGGGGGCTCAGGCCCCTCTTCCCTGCGCTCCGCGATCCCACCGGGAACGGGCTCGGCCCGGCCGGGGGGCGAGGGGGGGGGGAACGAAGGAGAAGGGGGGAACTCAAAGAACTTTTGTTTTTCCTGTAATCCGAAGCAAATGCTCGGCCAGAGCGGCTGCGAGCGGGCGGCCCCGGTACCTGCTGCCATCCCGGGGAGGGGGAAAAGAGGGAATCTGGGGGGGCTTGGAGCCTCCTGGACAATGGGAACACCCCCCTGGAAAAAGCGGGGTCACCCAGCCTGGCCTGGGGAGCAGCGGGGAAGGGGAGCGGGAAAATCCCCCCCCGCCCATAAAATGAAATAAAACAAATCCCCAAAATGTCGCGGGGGCAGCGAGGAAATCATTGCGGGGTTAATTATCACTGGTAATTAGGGGAGGGTGTTTAGGATTAATGCAAGGGGGGAATTAATTGGGGGGAGGGAGTGGGGCAAGGGGGGAAATCCCTGCGGGGACAATCCTGTAGTGGGGGAAATCAGCAGGGAAATAATGGCAGGGGAAAGGGAGGGGGGGCGGGATCATCAGGGGAGGGGGGAAATCACTCCAGGGAGGAAATTATGGAAGGGGAGTATCAATAGAGAGGGAGAAATCATTGGGAAAGGGGGAAAAAAACCCCCCAAAAATCAGTGAATTAATGATTGGGGTGAATTAATGTCAGGCTTGGGGGTAAATCTGTGCCTGGGCGGGGGGGGGAGAGGTAAATCCCTGTCAGGGGAAAATAATTAGGGGTTAAATTGGGGGGAGGGTCATTGAAAAGGGTGGGGATTAATTGGGGGAATTGATGCGGGGAGGAAATTTTTGCTGGGGG